>RJWH01003503.1:129648-151044 GCA_004363575.1 Solenodon paradoxus
GGCTGGGAATGTGGGACAGCGTGAATGGCCATGCTAATGAGATGGCCAGGACCCCAGAAAGTGCGTGCGTCCTGTCGCGGGAGCTGCCTCCCTGTCCAGAGGGCGGGGCTCGCCACCCCCTCCCCCGCTGCCCTTGGCGGGAACTACCCCCCCACCCCCCGCCTTTGCGCTGCTGGAGCCCTCCTGTGGGTCTGCCCCTCACCCAGAAGCCTGAATGAGAGGGGGCAGGGCCTGCTTGCCAGGCTGAGCTCGGAGACAAATGGACAGTGGGCATCTCAAGCCCTGATCCAGACCTGGCACAGGTGGCCTGGTCCCTGCCCTGCCCCTGTCCTGCTCCTGTGAGCCATCCACCTGGAGGCAGCACCTGTGCGTGTGCTTCCAGCGGGGCACAGCGGGGCGCAGGGGCGCAGGGGCTCTCGGGCACAGCAGGGCACAGTGGGGCGCAGGGGCGCAGCGGGCCTCAGGGGCGCAGGGGCACAGCGGGGCACAGGGCATGTTGGGAACAGAGCAGGGGCCCCAACCGAGGGCCCAGAAGAGCATCCAGCAGCAGAGCTCCCTCCCACCCTGGCTCAGGTGACATTCTGGGGGCCCAGGCACCCCAAGAGCACACCGGCCCTCCCTGGCCCCTGGTTCCGGGGAGTCCACTGCCGTGGGCATCACTGCTGGTTGCAGTGAATGTCCTGGAAACGGCCGCCAAATGCTCTGCCGTGTGGCTGGCGCTGTCCAGGGGGGCATCCAGTGTCCTCTGCAGTGCTGCCGATGGTGGATGGTGCCACATGGGGGTGGGTGGGCCTCCTGCCCAGCAGTGGGTGTGCTGGTCAAAGATGATCTGTCATTCCGGGAGAGGCTTCGCGCTTGCCCTCTGCAGGCTGGGACTCCTAAGATGGACACGCAGGTGCCTATTCCCATGGCGCTGCCTCCAGGCCAATCCTGCAAGCGTCTCGGCACAGCTTCATCGCCATCTGTTTCCTGTGAACTCTGTTCAACCCTTTGCTTTGGAAATCACTCCCCTGGGGTGTCAACTCTCTTATTGATTTGCCAGCACTCTTTATATATGAGAGAAAGGAGCCCTTTGGCTGTGTGGCACAGTTGGAATGATCCCCGTGCTGCCAAGCCGCAGACTCTGGCTTTGCTTCTGGCTTTGCTCTGGCAGACTTCTGACCTTTGCAATGCGGAAATTTTACTGCATGCCATTGAATTGGTTATTAAACAAATTCTTGTTTGGTTTTACCGTTTTTGTGAGGCTTAGGAAAGTCTCCCCTCAGGTTTGTACAGGCACTGCTGCCCTTTCTCAGGCCCTTGTGATTTTACTTTTCACCTTGACGCCACTGGCCTGCCTGGAGTTTATTTGGTGGGAGGTGATTTCCAGGGGCTGCTGGGCTGGTTCTGGGATGGCCTGTCTTTTCTCACTGATTGGAGGTATCATGTGGTCACAAGCTAAGTCCTCTCTGTGTCCTACACCTCTGTCCCCTTGTCCCTCCTCGGCTGCCAGCACACTGGGGTGATTGCTGCAGGTCTGCCAGGTGTCTTCATTGCAGGTGAGGCTGGTCCCCACATCTGCCTCACGAGGCTGCAGGACCCCACCACCGCGGCAGGAGCTTCTCCCTCCCTCCTTGAAACCCCATCTGAGTCAGAGAGCAAAGCACTGAGAGCCTGAGTTTTGGGCCTCACGGGAGAGGTGTGGTCATGGGACAAGGGTCCAGACAATAGAAGAGAAGTGACAGTGCAGTAGGGGCGTCCAAGGACGTTCCCTTAAAAGAGAATGCAACTGCTCTTTCTTCTACTGCCTAGAATGCAGAGATGATGACCGGATCTCCAGCAGTCATCTTGGGCCACTGAAAGAACATAAAATGGAACCCCACAATGGAAGGTGGGGCTGCCCTCCTCTCTCGGGGCTGCTCTGACTGAAGAGAAATCCATGCCCATCGGCTTAAGCCTCTGGGTTGGGTCTCTGTCCTATACAATCAAACCTAATACTTAGTGAAATGAACTTGTCTTTTTAAAAATTTTTCTTGGCTGTCTTTGCTTGTTTAGTTTTCTATGTGAACCTTGGAATCAGCTCAATTTTTTTTTCTAAAGGAAATGTGCAGGCAGGAATGAAGGCGAATACACAGGAGGAAAGAAGAGAGAAAAGGAAGAAGCATTTATTTATTTTTATTTAGTTATTCATCTTGGTGGTTTTCCCTGGCCCTGGGATGTGAACCCAGGTCCTTGAGATGTACGTGGACTGCGCCCAGCCAGAGGCAGCGGGCCAAATTGCTCTTCCACCAGGGTGCACCCAGCTTGTGTGATTTAAAACAAGTCTTTCGAGTTTTTTAAAAGTAAAACATCATTATGGGTTTATTAAAGATAGCTGATGGCTTCATATAAAAAAAGTAGGAGTGCATCCTGGTGGAGCAGCGGTTAGGTCAGTCACCTCTGAAGGAACACAGGCCCCATGCCCCTGGGTTTGAGTCCCAGGTCCTCTGGGGGAAACAACCAGTGTTAACAACTAAACACAAATCAAAGAAAGATGCTTCCTCCTCCTTTCTCTGCCTGCCTGCCTGCTCTCCTTCATTCCTGCTGCACCTTTCCTTAAAAAAAAAGAACTTCCCATTTGTTTTTCTTTCCATTTGTTTCTTTTGTGTCCCCACCATTGCATTTGAAAGATTTCTTAATGTGAACCTGACATTTTTCTTACTGATTGGCAGTTGTTTTGTGCTTTTTCTTGCCATCACATAGAGGGTCATTTCTTGGTGACCTAGTGCTTGAGCGTGGGTACAAGTTCCCAGGCACCAGGCAGGATTCTTTCACTGCCTGAAGGCTTTCGGTGTTCAGGGTGGATGTTCAAGAATTTGCAAGCTATGGTCATTTCTCTTTTCTCTTCCCTGCAGTTCTGACGTTTCTCTCTGTGTCCAACTGCACCGCGGTGCTCCGGATTGCTGTTAGGTGGCAGAGCCCACCGCAGTCCACTGCCACCATGAGGAGCTATGCTTCTAGAATGTTCACACAGGTTAAGACAGATGTTTTCTCAAATTGGGAGAATGTCTAGTTATATTTTATTATGATTTTTTAAAAATCAAGAATGCTGTTGAATTTTGTCGAATGCCTTCTTGGCATCAATGCAGAGGACTATTTGGTTTCATTCCTTGGAAGTGTTCAAAGGGTGAGTAAATCATATAATTCGGAATATAAAGAGTAAACAGATGGTGTACTCGAGTGGGGTAGTTTGAGGAGATTTAGTTAAGGCACTGTTTACAGAGCTGAGAGCTGGCCTGGAGCCGGGACTGCTGACACAGGGACTAGGGAGAGGCCTGGTCAGGGCAGGTGGCACCCCCGTGGTTTCGGGGTGGGCAGCCCTTGGGGGGTCAGCAGAGCCCAGACCCAGTTGTCCCCTGGGGGGCAAGTCTACGAGGGGGCTGAGGGCCAATGGCTGGGGCCCAAGTCTTGTCCCCAGGGCACGGCGAGGGGCCGGGAGGGGGTCCTCACCTGTGTAAGGATGCCTGGTTCTGCTAGCTGAGCCTTCCCTAGGGTTTTTCCTGCACTCAGTGGAGGGGTCACGGTCTTATCCTTGCTCAGCGCCCTCAGGCCCTGGGGGCCCCTTTGCCCTCCTCTCTGAAATGGGGCGAGGTCTGGTGTGGGGGAGCCCGGCCAGCGCCCGCTGTGCACCTGTGCTGACCTGCTGGGAAGGCGCCTGTCAGGCCTGGGGAAGAGGGCGACGCCGCTCGCTCTGATGGGGGCCAAGGCAGGGGGTCTGAGGCCCCTGGATGTGCCGGCTCTCACCTCATCCTCGTGACTCACACACTCCGAGGACACAGCTGTCCTGTCTGCCCCTCCTGCCGGCCCGCAGCTATCAGGCTCTGCTGGGGCTGCAGGAGTAGGTGTTCACTGGTGTGGGGGCTGAATGGTGGCGCCCAAAAGACCTGCCCACTTCCTAGTAGGCGGAGCCTGTGGATGTGATCTTATTCCGGAAAGGTCTGTGCAGGTGTGACTAACGGGTCTTAAGAGGGAGACTCCTGGGTGAGCGGGGTGGGCCGACCTCAGTGACTGGTGGACGGAGCCAGGGGTTCACCACACGTCGAGGTGCCCTGGACCCCCAGCAACTGAGGAGACAGGAAGGACCCTCCCCTGGAGCCCCGCCGGAGAGGACACCCCAGCCCTCACCCGGCAGTTTAGGGCATGACCCGTGACACTGCGTCCGGTCAAGCCCATCCCTTCCAACCCCACCCCGCGGGGCTCAGCTTCCCAGCCTGCACGTGGGGCAGCTTCTGGAAGAGCCGGTGTCCAAGTGCCGGGCAGGCACGCCCCCTTTCTGAGCCTGAGCCCCCTCCTCTGCTTTCCAAACGGGGCCAGCGCACCTCGGTCTCCCAGGGCCCCGAACCTGCCCTGCCACTCCGCCCCTTCCCACTTCCCAGGTATCCCCGATTGTCGTGTCTTCCCGGAGCCCCGTCTCACTGCCTTTCACGGACCTCCCCAATATCCTCAAGGAGCCGCCTGGGATGCCTGCCCCGGCAGACTGGCCGGCCCCTCTGCTGTTACCCCAGCAGGTTGCCCTCATGACACTCCAACCTGCCTCTGCCCTTCGCTCTGGCCATGCCCTTCCCTAGACGCCTTTCCCTACTCGCTGGGCCCCTCCCGGCCTCCCGTGCAAGGAAGGGTCACTAGTTAGGCTCTTTCTTTCTCGTGTTTTTAAGAGGAAGGAAGCAGGCAGGGATGAAGGCAAGGAGGTAGCAGGCAGGAAGGGAGAGAGCGGAAGCAGCATTTATTTTATGCAGTTGCTCATGTTGTTGTCCCCCCCAGTCCTGGGTCTCAAACTCGGATGTGCATGGACTGTACCGCAGCCGCAGACCTAACGCCTGAGCCACCAGGACGCGCCCGGCCTCCTTCTTAATAGGTTTTGGCAGAATGGACGGGCAGGCAGAGGGGTGAGAAAAAAGCGGACCCACTGAGGAAAGCCTCCGTCTGGGGTCGGGGAACAGCCTGGGGGCCGCTGTGCCTGGTCGGACTCCCAGTGCTGACCACACCTGCACCGTCGGCTGGGGTCCCCAATCCGGAAAAGTGCTCCAGTCCTCCAGAAGATACCCGACCCTGCGGAGCACGCGCGGGGGCATCTGCACCGAGACCCCGCTGGGCTCTGGGACAGCCACTGGAAGCAGCCACCTCCGAGGGCCCCACGCGGAGAGGGGGTCGGCGGAGGGACAGCTTCTCTGTCCACGGGAACCATGAAACCCCGCAGAGTGGCCTCCAGGCACCACCAGCCTCCACTGTCAGCTCTGCTAAGGCAGGGCCACTGAGCCCCCCACAAGGGCTGCCTGTCTCCCAGTGGGGAGGCCACCCTCCCCGGCCACCTTGAGCCCTGCTCTGGGGGCTGCTCTGTCCGAAGATGGTCCCATCAATAAAGTGAAGGCTCTAAGTGACGTGGTCACCGCTCCGTTCTGAGTAACCGAAGGCGCGCCCCTGCTGGAAGTCCTTGTCCTCGAGGCAGGGACAGGGGCCCGGCCCAGGGGTGGGCAGCCCCGCCGAGCCTGAGGCTACCTCCAAACCCAGCGGCTGATGCGCAGTTGTCCTGGGCTGGGGGCTCCAAGGGGGTCCAGAGACTCTCATTCCCAGTGAAGCTATTTTTATGCCCAAAACGCTGTGGGAAAGTGCGGGAAAGTGGGAGGGGACACAGACACTCATCACGAGGAGCACCGGGCGCTCCAGTGAGGCCCTGCCCCGCGCCAGGGAAGGGGGAGGTGCTCTGTGTGCAAACTCTGGTCCTGTGGCCTTGCGGGGAGCCCGAGCCCCCACCCCTCCTTCCTGAGAGGCCCCTGCATCTGGGCCTGATGAGAACTTCCTGCCAGGGCTCCCAGGGGCCTGGGCTGGGGCCTGTCGCCTCCCCTTCCCTGTCCCCACTTGGTGCTCCACCCACTCATCCATTAACCCTCCTCTGTTCACTCACTCACTCACTCACTCATTCGTTCATTCATTCACTCACTCATTCATTCACTCATTCACTCATCTGTTCACTCATTCATTCACTCACTCATTCATTCACTCATTCACTCATCTGTTCACTCATTCATTCACTCACTCATTCATTCATTCACTCATTCACTCATCTGTTCACTCATTCATTCATTCACTCATTCACTCATCTGTTCACTCATTCATTCACTCACTTATTCATTCATTCGTACATTCAGTTGCTCACTCATTCACTCGTCAATTCATCTACTCATTCATTCACTCACTCACCTAATTCATTCACTCACTTATCCGTTTTCCCATGAATTCATTCCCACATTCATTCATCATTCATACTCTTCTTTTTATTATTTTATTTTAATTTATTTTGTGTGCCTGTGCCAACTCGTGAGCATCTGTGCCCTCCTGTGCCTGTGCTCACCTGTGCACACCTGTGCCCACCTGTGTGTCCTTGCCCACCTGCTCCCACTGGGCCTTACCTCATGGGCTGCTGTGTCCTCATGAGCCTGTAGGAGCCCTGGAAGAGCTCACCCATCCACTCCGCCCTTCCGGCGGCCTCCCCTGCCTCTCCTGGCTGGGGGCGCAGGTCCAGCTGCCGGCTGGCTCCCGCCCGGATCCGTGGTGTCCCGTCTCACCACGGCCCTAGATAAGGGCTCGACTCAAAGCTGCTTTGTTCAGCCAACAAAAGGACATTTCTGCAGCACCCCGGGAGCTGGGCCACAGGCCGGCCCGCACTGTGGAGGCCCCAGCCCAGCCTCGGCACCAGCTCGGGAAACCTTAGCCTGGCCCTGGCTGGGCTGCAGGGGCTGGGGACGCACCTGCCACCCGCTTCCCAGGCCCTCAGGCCCATAGGAGGTGTCTCCTTTCTGTGCCCTGGCCTGGTCCCCCACAGCCAGTGCTGTCGCCGCCCAGGTCCTAGCTGCAAGGTCTGGAGTCCCCCACCCCAAGCAAGGAGGGCTGGCCACCTGCGTGCGGGGCAGTGGCCAGAGGTCACAGGGTGTGGCGCCCTGGCCTGCCATAGGCTGTCTGACTAGGCTGCACCTAGGCCTCTGCCTCTCGGCGGGAAGCACTTTCTGACACCTTCCCTGCTTCCACATGAGGGCTCGAGGCCAGGACCCGGGAGGGGTCGTCCCTCCAGCCGACCCGGCATTGGGGCCCACGGTGACGGGCTGAACTGTGGCCCGAAGAGGAGTGTCCATGGGGGCCTCAGAGTGACGACCTATGGGAAAGGACCTTTGCAGATGACAAGGTCTGGGTCAAGGTTACAAGGTTAAAGACTCTATCTGGACAGAGGCCCTCTGAGGTCGGGCGGCCTGCACCCCAGGACAGTGTCCTTACGGGAGTCGAGGACACAGCCACAGAGAAGCCACATGGAGACAGAGCCGAGGTGGGAGCAAGGCCCACTGGAGCCTTCCATGCCACTGACAGGCTTCCACCTGGCCGGAGCTGGACAGATGCTCCTGATGTTCTCAGGTCACGGGCTGCAGTGCTCGTGAAGACCACCCACTCAGCCCATGTCCCCATGGCCCTCAGCCAGGGCCTGATCCGAGCACAGCCAGGCTCCGAGTCGCGGTCAGTCCCCTGCGCAGTGGCTGAGCTGCGGTCAGCTGGCCGGGAGGAGCTGTTGCCAGGGTGTGCTCACGCAGGGGGTGGCCTGGTCTCAGCCTCTCCTGGCTTAGGGTCCGCAGCAGCCCCAGCTTCCTCTTTCCTCCCCTGACCTCGGTCACAATAAGCAACCGCGGGGACGTCCCATATCACCCTTCCCCCAGGCTGGCTGGAGCCGGCCTTCCTTTCACCCCCCAGGGCTTCCCACGGTAAGGGTCACCCTGCCAGCCGGGCTGCCTCGGGTCACAGGTCATGGCAGGAGCAGCCAGGGAGACAGCGCTTGCTGCTGACAGCCCCACAGGGAAAACCGGACAGGTCCAGAGAGGCTGTGCGGTCTGCTGGGGGGTCACACAGCTCGAGACTGTGGGCTGGGCTGGGCCCTGGCACCGGCTGTCTCTCGGTCTTGGTCCTCCCCCCACCGCGGTCCCTCTGGGGACCAGAAAACAAGGTGTGAGCAGGGCACCACCCTGTCCCTCCGAGTGGTTAAAGGTGTGGGCCTGTGTGACTTTGGGTAAGAGCTCCCACTTCGCTGCAGGCCAGGGACCGGAGGGCGTGGCTGCAGGAGGCCCTTGTGGGTGCAGACAGGGCCCCTCTGTGCTGTGCCCCCCACGCCTGGGACCCTGGGCCTGGCCCTGCAGAACGAGCAGGTGGCGGCGGCTGTCGGGGGGCTGAGTGGGAAGGACCGAGTACGGGAAGACCCAGTGTGGCCGCAGCTGCCCAGGAGCGCCTCTCTCCCGGGCCTGCCCCGTCCACTCCCACAGCGCGTGCCCCTGGCTTGCTCACACGCACGGTGCACACTCACAGCACACCCATTTCCTCACTCCCACGCGGAGGGCGGGGCATGATGGGACTGGACCAGCAGCAAATAGCCATGAATGTCCCTCCACATAGATGAGAGAGCGGGCTGAGCGGGTGGGGCTGGGGATCCCTGCTCTTCCCGGCGGCGGAGCCTTCCCTGAGGCCCCCGCGAGGCCGGCCCTGGGCCAGCAGCTGCGCTGCACTGCGACCCTCCGCCGCCACACGGGCACTGTCACGGCGCAGCCCTGCAGCCGTGTCTGCATGTGTCTACACCGTGCAGATGAGCGTGCGTGTCCAGTGTGCTGCGCCTGGATGTATGTGTGCACAAGTGCGCGTGTGTGGCGGGAGCAGGGCTGTCACCCTGCAGGACACAGGACCCTGGCAGTGTCTCTGAAGGTGCAGAGGGGTGGACAGCAGGCGGTGGCACCAGAGTCACGCCTCAGCGCTCCCATCCCAGGAGGCCCCTCCGGACCAGCCGCGTCCCAGGCCGACCACGGCCCCGGCCTCGGGCGTCTCCCTGAGGGCCGAGTCCCGTGCAGCTCTGAAAACTGCCAGGCCTGCTGGCATTCAGGCGACACCCCCAGCCACTTCCTTTGCCCACCCCACCTCGGGCCACAGTCCCAACATCTGGTCCGCGTTTCGGCGAGCTGGGGGGGCTGAGGCCGCGGCGCTGTCTGCGGGAACCGTGTGGGAGTCGCCACTGGTCTGTGAGAACCAGCGCGTCCGGGGCGGAGTCGGGCCAGCGTGGGGGCAGGGCAGGAGGTGGGAGACCACTCTTCCAGGCTCTGCAGGCGAGGGGCCCGGCTGTCAACCCTCCCCTGATGGCAGGGCGACAGCAGCGGTCACTAGGGGCCGAGTCCACCCCTGTCCCTGGCCGCCCCAGGTCCCCCACTCCAGCGGGGCCCCAGCTGTCATTCCACTCCCAGCCTCAGTTTCCTCCTTTGTAAATGGGACACTCCTGCTGGAGCCGGGCAGTGGGGCAGGCTCGGGAGATGGAGCATGGGGTGCTGGCCCTGCCTGATCCAGGGTGCCCCTGTGGACAGCGGGGCATGCGGTCCCCATGCCTGACCCAGGCCCTTCAGGGGGCTCCTGTGTGTCTCTCTCTAGACAAGAGGTGCAGGGGAGCCGTGGGAGAGGATGTGGGTCCCGGCCCCCATCTTCAGGAGGCGCTGGCTTGCTGCCCCGCAGGTGGGAGCAAAGCTGGGAGAGGGACCCTGGCAGTGGGTGGGCGTCCCACGCAACCCACGGGCCCCTGCTGGGGAGGGCGAGGAGCGGCTGGGGGTGGCGCCTCCCTCGCTCAGCCTTTCCGGTGAGGTCATGGGAAAACGCTGAGATGCACCCCCAGCTGAGGATCCCCAAGTCGCCTGCAGGTTTATCCCGGCTCCTCCCAGCTGTGAGGAGGGGTGGAGGCGGGTCCCAGGCCCCACACCCACCCCATCCCGTCTGGTTCTCAGGCAGCTCGGTTCAGTGGCCTGCTGGTTGAGGCTCTGCTTTTGTTGTTTCCAGCGCCCCCAGTCAGCTCCAGGAAGGCAGTTCCCCAGGAGGATCCTGGGGAGGGGGACAATGAGCCCAGGGCAGCCGGCCCCCACCCCACGCCCCTCACACAATTCACCAGGAAATAAACAAGAAGCCAAGAAGCCGTTTGTTTCCATTTATCCTCAAAAAATACCAGGATTTCCTCTCCAGGCTGGTCTAGTCTACCCCCAAAGGCTCCCTGCAGGCCCAGAAGGGCAGGGCAAGAAGGGGGCCTAGGCGGCAGGGGTCCCCAGGGCAGCCCTCCTGGGGCTCCCATGGATCCTGCCCTTCAGAACTTACAGCTGTGCCGGGGTTCCTACAGGCTCGTCGTTGGACAGAAACACCTGGAAAGTTAGGCATGCGCAGGCCACAGAGGTGGGCTGGCAGAGCAGGAGTGGGAGACCCTGTCTTCACTCCCTCGTTCACGGAGAACCTTTTGTATGAGGCACACAGACCAGATACCAAGGGTGTCCCCACCAGATGGTGGGAAGGGCCTGGAGGACCGAGGAACAGGCAGAGCCAGGCTGAGTGCTTTAAAGGGCAGAGGCAGTGACTGTGCAAAGGCCCTGTGGCAGGAAGTGCTTGGCGCCTCCAAGAAGCAGAAAAGTGAGCCAAGGCTGTAAAGGGAGCAGGGGCCGTGGCCAGAAAGTCACAGGGGCCGGCAGGACCCCCATGCTGGACCTGCAGCAGGACCTCCAGCCTGGCAGCATCTGGGTCCTGCTCGCTACCACGGGAGCCTGGAGGACTCCAGCAGGACCTGCGGTGCAGCCGCCACGGAGGAGCTCACACTGCGGTGGGTTGGACTGGGTTGGGGAAGGAGAGGACCCAGCAGAGGTCGGGGGTCTGGGCACCTGCAGGGCGGCGTCTGGCGGTAACCCGTCCAGCGTGAGGAGTTGCTGTCTCCCCCAGGGAAGGGAGCAGGGCCAAGGTGCAGCTTCGGGATTAGGTCACAGGTAGCCTTCAAGGTCATGGGACGCTCATAAAAAGGTAAAGCGCGAACGCGCACACCTGCTGCTCCACGCGTCCGTTCAGAAGGTGAAGTCTTGTCATTCTCTGCAAGCTGGAGGGAACTCGGGACCGTGCTGCTGGCAGGGTGAGTCAGAAGGAGAAAGACAAATATCGGATGATTTCACCTTTATTTGGAATACAGAGAAACAATGCAAATAAACGGCCCAATAAAATAAAAAATAAACTCTTGGACTATGCCCGCGAGGCTGAGGCTGCCCGTGGGGAGGGGCTTGTTTACCATTTTATTTTCACTTCATTTTCTCTCTGCTTCACTTTTGTTTTTTGTGTCCCGGTGTGTTTTCACGAATCAAAATGAAGGGATAAAGCCAACAATCTAAGCCTTGAACTCCATTTGGCCTCCTGAGGGGCTTGTGTCCAGAGGGAGGGCCTGAGAACAGAGCCAACTGGCTAGATCCCAGGAGAGGGGCCCCAAGGTCGTGGGGTTGCTGCCCTGAGGCCGGAGGAAAGGAAGGGGAGACGGCCTCTGGGGCTCCCGGGCGGCCCCGGGCGGCATTTCTTAACTGAGAAGGGAGACGGTGAGTCCCTGTGGGCTGGGTCCTGAAGGCAGAACTGCTCAGAGTGGGTGCCAGGCCCCCTTCCTCCAGGAAGCCCTTCTAGGTTGCTTGGGCTGCTGACTTGCCACGGGGCATCCGCACCAGCCCTGACTCCACCTGACCCTCCCGTCCTCTCTGCCCCGTCCGTGGGTGCCCCATCACCTCCAGTGCCCAGTGGCCGTGTCCTTACCCGCTGCCCTCACAGGGCTGCAGTGCCCCCTTCTCTGGTGCTGTCAGGCTGGAAATGGAAGACCCCCACCTGCCTGCTCCCCTGGGCCCCGGAGACTGAATCTGTCTCCGTCCCCTGCCTCACCTGCCACACCTGCACAGTGGCTTGTCTCTGTGTCCTGTCGTGGCGGCTCAGGGAGAGCCCAGGCCAGGTCAGAGGGGACCAGAAACAATCCCAGGAGGACACGGGGGCGTGGAGTCCTGGGTGGGACCTGTGCACAGCCCCGCGGCTGAGGAGCCTGGAGCTGGGGGTGGGAGGAGGTAGAAGGTGCAGGGCTGGCGGAGGGGGTGCTGCCTGGGTCTTCTGGCACCGGGGCCGGGGCCCTGCCCTCTGCCCGTGGAAGGTGAGGGTCATAGGGCTTCTACTTTATACTGGGCATCTCTGGGTGGGCGACCTGGCACTTCCCCGGGGGGGTCTGTACTGGACGGAGCAGCAGCCCGTGGGGAGGCAGCTGAGGCCTGGGGTGCTGGGGTCGCCGTGATCTGGAGTGGGGCCTGGGGTCAGAGGAGGGGGCTGGGCAGTGGGAGGGGAGAGGTGGCGGGACCGCCCGGGGACTTGCGGGTGGCTCCAGACGACAAGTTGCAGGGCGTCGCCGGGGGCCTGCTGCAGCCCCCACCTCCACGAGGCAGCTGGGCCACAGGCCTTCCCTCTGCTGCCCCAGAGAACGCGGGGCTGGCCAGCGCAGGAAGGCCTGGGCAGCGCGCGTGGGGTGACCGCTCCCTGCTGCGGGTAGATGGAGGGTGCTGCCTGGAACCCCACTTCCCACACCCCACATCCTGCAGAGGGGAGGGCGGAAGCCAGAGGGCAAAGCCAGTTCGGCTGATTTCCCCAGGCGTCCTGCCCCGTGGGACCTGGGCCCGGGCCTCGATACCAGAGGGATGTGGGGGCTGCTCAGGGGCAGCCGGTCGGCCATCTCACCCTGGCCGCCTGCTCCGCCTCGGGTATCAGCCTTGACTGTCACCCTGGGCCCAGGCGTGTGCCGAGGAGCGGGCCTGGCGTGTGGAAGCCCAGAGCCAGGGCCACTACGGTGCTGTCAGCCAGGGACATGATTCCACCCTCAGGGACCGGGGACGAAGACCCCGCCGGGTCCAACTCCAGTGGTCACGCAGGTCAGGCCGAGGAGAGTCACAAACCTGCCACGTGGGAACTGGCCACGCTCGACCCGCCCAAGCTGTCACCAGTATGGACAGCACCGCGCGCCGGCGCCTGAGGCAGGTGCCCCGGGTGTGGGCTGCCCAACGTACGCCGCGCCCCAGCAATGGACCGGGAAGCGACAGCAGCCCCAGGAACCCCACGGGCTTTTTTAGGGCTCAGCAGTGGGGGTTCTGATGGCAGAAACAAAAGCTGGAGGGAGACAGTTCTGAGGGCGATCATGCCTTTGCAGCTCTGCTAAGAAGGCGGGTGCCGGTGGCCCCTGTGAGTGGACGCGCAGCCCCACGGCCCCCGTGGCCAGGCCTGGCCTAGTGGACCGACAAGAAGACTGTCGATTTGAGCGGCCCAGCGACGAGCCCGCTCCGTGGTCCAGGCTGCCCGCAGGGCCCGCGCTGTGCGTGTCGGGGCCCCGGGTGCCGCCTCCCTTCATGTCCTCGCAGATGTTCCGGTGGAGACTCGAGGTGCAGGTGTCCTGGAGCGGGTGGGCCTGGCCCGGTGACCAGTGTCTCCGGGAGAGGAAGCCACAGGCCACACGCCGAGCCCCCACCGCTAGGGGCCCCTGGAGGAGGCCGGCCGGGGACACTCGCACTTCGGGGTGCAGCCTCCAGAGCCGGGAGAACGATTTCTGTCCTTCGGAGACACCAGGATTGTGGTCCTTTGTCATGATGGCAGCAGGACACTCAGAGCCGCGTGTGGGACCTGGTGACCATCGGGCTGTCTGTCAGCCACAAAGTCCTGAGTTTGGGCACTAACATGCCGGGGTACCCCTGGGGCACAGGCTAGCCTCCTCCTGCCTCAGTTTCCTCATCTGCTTCCAGGAAGCAGCACATGGGTGGATCCACCTTTTCCTGCCACCGTGTCCCCTCACCTTCCCCAGAGCTGCCTTCGCTGCCGGGGCCGCGCCGTGATCTGGGACGCACCGGGGGCCTCCCACTAAGGCCCAAGGCTGCTGTCCTCACCCTGAGGCCCCAGCGCACGCAGCTTCTCGGCTCAGGCCCTGCAGCCCCTTCTGCCCCTCTTTGTCGTCGGGGCGCCCGGGGGCCCACACAGAGCGCACCGCGGGCTCCCTCTGGCTGCACAGGGCACAGACCTGGGTACGCCCACCGGGCCCCGCGAGCCTGGCCGGCGCTGCCGGGAGAGAGGCTTCCAGAGCTGGGGCGGCAGGAGAGCAGGCGAAGCCACGAGGTCAGAAGGCAGAGTCTGTGAGAGGACATGAGCTGCTGAAGGCGGGCTCTGCGAGGCGTGTGCGTCCAGCGAGGGGCCCGCAGCCCCCGCTGTTCACGGGGAGAGTGGCCGCAGCAGCGGGGCGGGCGGCCACGGCTCCCGGCAGGTGCCAGTGCTCCCACGCTGAGTGGGACATGCCCACCTCGCGGGCCATCAGGGACACAGGCCAGAACTCTGCGGCACACGCCACGCCGTGGTCCCGACATCACAAGAAAGAGCAAAGAGAACAGCAGGGAAACAGAGAAGTTGGAGACCGTGCGCCGCCAGGCGGGCACGTGGGGCAGCACCCTGCGCAAGGCTGGAGGAGCCTCCGAAAATCCCATGGAGCCTCCGGGCCCGCGCGGCGTCTGGGTGTGCACCCGAAGACGGAAAACGGGGACCTGGCAGACCTCGCACACACGCTCACATGCCGGAGTCACTAAGACGCGGGCGACAGAGCAGCCCGCCACGTGACCTGACGTGACGTGGACTATGACTCCGCGTAGAAGGGAGGGTCCGGACAAGGACACAGTGGGCATGTGTCCTGTGTGACCCCGGTGGACAGTGGAGGTGGCGCAGCACTGGGTTCCGTGGGAGACAGGAGCCCTGGGACGACGGGGGACGGAGGGGTCGGAGACAGGAGCCTGCAGGCACACCGACCAGTCCAGACAAAGACAGCAGGCCGTCCCGCGTGTGCTGAGGAGCATGGAAGCCGCGGTGTCGTGCCCTGAGCTGGAGCTCTGTCTCCTGCCAAGAGCACGTCGCCTTTGGCTGCGCATCTGCGCCGTGCAAGCAGGGAGCTGACACCACCCACTGACCTGTAGGGAAGTGAAAGCAGGCAGGACGCCTGGCCAGCCTCGCCAGTGTCCCCTCAACCCGCCGGCCAGCCCCTCACCCGGGGGACGATGCTGAGACGGTGACGGGAGCTGGAGAAAGTGCCCCCGGTGTGGCCTCCTCGGGGCCCCAGGAAGGACGGGTGTCGCAGACGGGCCCGTGGATGCTGGGAGGAATGAGCCGCTGCGTGTCCAGGACCCCACTCATGCGGGTGTGCGGCCAGGCCTCTCCCTCGCTTGTTGGACCTGCACAGCGGGTCGCACCGGCTCCACATCTAAGCTGGCAGAGGCCGCGTCACCGACTGGCCCACAGCAGCTTCAAAATCCTCAGGGAGAAGGGGCCATGGCTGGTGAGGTCCAGGGGACGCGGGGAACTGCCTGGCTCAGCGATTTCCGACCCCATGGCGTGTGGAAGAGCAGGAGTGGAGTGTGACAGCCTCGGGGACTTAGCCATGACGGTCACCTCTCGGGGAGGCAGGCCCGCTGCTCCCTTCGCAGCACTGACACTCGGTGCGGGTCTCAACGTGGCAGCAATGTCACCCACGCGTACAGGAGACCAGAGGGTCACGAACCCCGGTCGGCGCCTGCAGCCGTGCTCTTTGTTGGTGGCCCCCTTTTGCATTTCCATCTGCTGCCCTGAATGCGGGACTTTGCAGGTGGGGGTCAGAGGTCAGGGACGCATGCGGGTGGGTGCTGCGGGGTGGCAGCTCTATGCCCTTGGGCCTTTCTCTGACAGACGGCGCGCCGGGTGCTGGGCCCTGGACTGTGGGTGCCCTTGTGGGGGCGGGGGCGGCCCCGTGCGGTGTCCTTCCTCCAGGCCCCAAGTGGGCACATAGGGCACGGGGGTGAGAAGGGAAAGAAGTCCCTCCCTGGTGCTGGGCTCCGGGCCGCGGTAACAAAAGTGACTCTGTCCTTGAGAAGGAGCGGCTATGAGAAAACGCCCCGTTCCTGGGCTTCACGTTGGAGGGTAAGCCGCCGGCCATGCCAGGCCGACCGGAGGGGCTGCACAAAGCCCCTTTGTTTCCCCAGCCCCTGACAATGGCACGGAAAGAAATTATCTTTTCAGCAAAAGATTAGCAGGCGTCCGAGCCCAGGCTGGCTGGCCTCCGGGGGGCTGGGGGGCGCGGGGGGCGGGACCTCCCTCCTGTCCCGGTGGGCATCCTGGAGGCGGCAGCTGTCCCAGGTTCAGGGAAGCCCTGGTTCAGAGGGCAGATGTCCCTCAGCTGCCTGAAGAGCCAGAGCAGGCAGTCGGGCTGCTGCCGCTGCCCCCTAGCCCCCAGAGAGATGGGGCGTCCCTGGGTGGAGGCTGGGCCTCCTGTTTTGGGAAAGGGATGATACAGAGAGAGGGGCCCGGCCACCCAAGCCGCATCAGGTGATAAACCCAGGGGATCGAAACCTGTCTGCGCGTCACCTGCTGGCCCTGGCCCCTCCCGCCGAAACTCCGGGTTTCCGTCCCACCGAGTACTCCTGAGAAAGTGCCCCCAGACTCAACCGGGTGCGGACTGGGCTCACCGCAGGCAGGGCTGCAGGCCACGCGAGTCTGGACGAGCCCGGACGAGCCCAGCCCTGGTGGCCTCCAGATGAGTGGGGGCAGGGGTGCCGTGGGGAAGCACCCGGGGCCGCCCCTCCCCGCCCCGCCCCGCCTGGCAGTGGTGGGGCAACCTATCCAGACAGAACCCAAGGCTGAATGAGGGTCTTCAGGGGCGGAGCCAGGAGGGCTCAGGGCAGCCTCCCTAGAGGCTAGCTGGCTCAGGAGCCCCTTGTCCCCCTGCCCTTCTCTGAAGGGGTGGGGCCAGGAGGCAGGAGACTGGGGCCCCAGTGCTCCCAGCTTGTGGGGTGGGTCACGGGGGAGGGTAGTGTGAAGAGCCCTGCAAGAGGTCAGCGGTGGGGCTGCACGCGGGGTATTCTGTCTCCTCATCCCATCCCCTGCCTCCAGAGGCCTCAGCTCCAGCCCAGAAACCGCCAGAAGGAAATCTCAGGTCATTGTAGGCAAAGGCAGGCTTGGAGTGCTGGGGCCAGAGGTGAGGGATCTGGCACTGGGGTTGGGGGCCAGTGAGGCCAGGCCTGTGGGATGGGGTTCCCCACAGCCCAGTGTACACACCCAGCATGCACAGGGAGCATGTGTGTGCACCCCCAGGAGAGCGTGCCTTGGTGCAGACACTGCGGGCACAACCCTGGGCCAGGCTCCTCCAGTCCACCGCCTCCCGGCGCTGCTGGTGAGCTGCCCGCCAGTGCCCTCGGTCCCAGGCCCCAGATTTGGCTGCTCTGGTCCGCATGGAACTCGGAGCCTGGCTGGGGTTCAGCCATCAGAGCTCCCCTACAGGGACCCTGCCTGGGCAGGGTCCCCAGGCTCCCTGCGAGGGGGGTTCAGGGCACCTCCTTTGTCTCGGGACCACCCAGGGCTCTGGGAAGGGAGACGGGGACTGGGGCCGTCCCGGGAGCAGGAGGCCGGGGTGGTGACAGCAGAGGGGAGGTCAAGCCGTCCTAGCCGGATGGGGTCTGGAGAAACCCCGTTGGGAGGAACATTACCAGAGAGGCTCAGGGTTTTCCAGGGGGCAGCCACGAAGGGGTGCGGGAGCCCAGTGGGGACTCGGGTGGACGCAGTGACTGGCCTGATGTACAGGTAGGCAGCAGAGTCTCCAGGCGGTGATTTCTGGAGCATGGGCGGGTCGGAGGAGGCGGCGCAGGCGAGGGCAACACCTGCCGCTGCGGCCTGGGATCCGGGGCTGGGCACGCCTGGCCGGGCGCCACTGCTGGGGCTGGAAGTTCCTCGGGCCTGGGGCTTCTTGTTGACCCTCCCCTCAGACGTAGTGGGTGTTCAGGCACTGGCGGGACCCCCATCTGTCCTGGAAAGAAGGGTGGGGGCCCAGCGCTGCCCCCCACCTCCCGCCTCACAGAGCCGCCGCTGCATTTGCAGAACATGGTTGCGGTCACCCTCACTTTAGCAACAGCGTCCCCCTGGCTTTCATGCCCTGTCAGAGGCCTGGCCACCTCCTCCAGCACCTTCTCAGTGTCTGGGACCCACAAAGGGCTGCCACCTCTTATCAAGACCCCTGTCCATCAGAGACGCCACCTTCCCAGCCCTGTAGGGACACATGTGTCCTGTTCTGCCGCCAGGCACATGGAGGCCTGGCCGGTCCAGCCAGCACCACGGCACTGGAGAGAGCCCGTGGGCTGGCCCCTCGTGCAGACTCCCGCTGCCACTCCAGCTGGGGCTCAGGGCCCATCAGGCCCTCAGGCCGGTGAGTTGAGGAAGCCAAGCCGGGGGCGGGGTGGGGGCGACCCGCATGTGCCCAGGCCCCACTGCCAGTTGGGTCCCTCTCCCGGGCTCATCCCAGGCAGGGGCCGGCTGGGACTGAGGGCTGGTGCTCAGGGCTTTGGTGCCTGGGCAGGAGCCCCATGCCTTTGTAGCCTGTGTCCCAGGCCCAGCCCTGGATGCCATCAGCCCGGCGCTGCAGGCACTGAGCCCCTGCCCCGGCCAGCCCCGGCCAGCTCCAGGAGCCTTCCTGTCTCTGTCCCTCTGGGCCTCAGTTCCCCACCCGTCATCTGGGGGGACAGCTCTGCCACTAATGAGGGCCCGTGGGTCCTCCTGAGATGGACCCCCTCGAGATCCTTGGGGTCATAATCCCCAAAACTCTAAAGTCGGGTGTGAAATTCTGTGCAGAGATGCATTTCCGGGGTGGGCGGTCACAGAGTAATGAGCTGGGTGAGGCTGGGGCAGTGTGGAGGGGGCGCCTGTGCAGGAGCAGGGGTGTCGTGAGGGCACATGGGTCCTGAGGAGGGGGGAGCTCTCTGTGCGGGGCACATGCGGGGTAGGTGCTTCCCGCAGGGCCCTCCTGGGGCTCTGAGCCGAGCTGGGGGCACTGGGGCCAGGATTTCCTGGGGAGTGTGAGTCCGAGCCCGGCTGGCCAAGGTCCTCGACACACTGGCTCCTGAGCAGGAAATCCGCGTCCCCGTGGGCCGAGCCCCCACTGAGGGCTCTCCCCGGGCCTGGTCAGCTGCTGGGCGGGTCCTGGGAAGGCAGGAAGAAGGACAGAAGTCCTCCCGCTGGGCCTGGCCGGCTCAGACCCAGGCCTCCTGCCCAGGACCTTCCTTGCTCCCCTTTGCTCTCAGGACCCAAGTGCCCGCTTCTGAAAGTCGGTCGCCCAGAGTGGGCACCGCGACTCCGCGTCATCCCCGGCCTGGTTCTCTCCACCGCAGCCCGACCTGCCCCATTCGTCGCCCACACCACGGGGCCACCTCCTCCATCCTCACTGCTGGTTCTCTCATCCTTGCAGGGGAGGAAGGGCTGCCACCCCCAGGAAGCCAGCAGCACTGACTGCGCAGGTGGGGACGCCTGCGGGTCTCCAGCCATCAGCCGGCAGCTGAGCTCCGGGACGGTCCAAGGGCTCAGGCGGACCCTCTAGGCCAGGCCAACCCGGGGCGTCCACGCTGCCTGGCCGAGGGCCTGTCTCTCGCCTCTCTGGGTCCCCTGAGGCTGCATCTCTAGGCTTCCGGCCTCCCTGACCCTGGGAGGCACTTCTCAGTTCCTTCCCCAGCTAGCTGCCCCCCCGGGGGCCTTCCCAGGCCCAGAACCTGCCCCTCCAGTCACGCCCTACAGATTGCACACCCGGGCTGCAGGCTTGGGAAACCGAGGGGGCGGCTGGCAGGGCAGGGCAGGGCAGGGCCAGGCAGCAGGAGTCCAAGGGACACCGAGGCCCCTGCTGCACCAGCTGGCGAGGCGCGTGGGAGAGGTGCCCACGGGGTGCTGGGTCCCCAGTGTGAAGCAAGCTCAGGTCGCTCCTGCCTTGGGGTGCCTGAGTGTGCAGTGGGCCGCTGTGCCCAGGCCCGTGGGGGCTCTGAGGCGGGGTGGGGCAGCAGGCTGCTCTGCCAGGGCTCAGCGGGGCCACGCCAACCAGTCCTCAGGAGCTCGACCCAGGGCACCTTGCCGCCAGGAGCACAGTGCCGGCACGGGCACGAGCAGGCCACCTGCAGGCACCCACGTGCTCCATGCGAGATGGAGCGCCGACTGTCCCGTGTGGCCTCTGAGTCCTCCTTCTGCCTCTCAACTGGTTTACTCACTCACATAAGATTCTGACCAGCCCCGTGGTACGCAGGCGCCTCCCGGGCAGGGAGGGCTCAGGCCTGGCCTCTGGCAGGGAGCCAGACCCCCAGTGCTCAGCCAGGGCCCGCCGGCCAGCATCGGGGTCCTAGGTGTGAGTCTCCAGGGATGGAGTGTGACTGCTGCCGGGGGTGGGGGGTGGGTGCCAGAGAGGGGTTCACGTCCAGCCCTCCCCGGCATTCTGCCCTTGGAGGCCACGGCCAGAGCCCAGCTGGGACCGCCAGCACCAAAGCTGTGCGGCAGCAAGGCCGCACGCATGAGACCTTCACTGGACCAGCTGTCCGTGGCTGCCACTCAGGACCCAGGTCAGGGACAGGGAGATATGGGGGGAGCCCTGCCACAGGCAGAAGGGGTCTGGTCTCCCAGTCCTGGGCCGGTGTGGAGCCCCCCGCTGTGGGCCCACTCAGAGCTTCCGACGCCACATGTCCTGCCCTCAGCTCACCTGACAACCCTGTCCCTCTGCAGACCTCGTGTGGCGTGGCCCCAAAGCCTTGCAGACCCCTCGCCCAGGAGGCTGTGCCGTGACCCCACACCCGCCCCCAACTCCCCGCACCCGTGCCTCCCAGTCCTGTCTGCAGGAACATCACACAGCCTGTGCCCTGGAGGTGGTGGCCATGTGGGCAGTCTGTCCTGAGTGCCGCCCTAGAGGCTGCTTGCACAGCCCGCCACAGTGTCTGCAGCAGAAGGGCGGTGGGGACAGCCCTGCTCTGGACCTGCAGCTGCCCTCATGCTGGCAAGGGCGCCCTTTGGTCCTGGCTGCACTGCAGGGACAGGCTTGGGGCCAGGAAGGAAGGCACAGCTGCAGGAGGGAGGGACACCTGGTGACCTGTCCTCCCGGGTAGGCAGCCTACAAGGACAGGAGCTCCGTGCCTGACCTCACCTGCCCCTACTGGTCTGTAGGGACCTGTCACCAACTGCCTACTGAGACCCTTCCCAGGGCTCTGGGTGTCCCGTTCGGGAAACTGGGCTCGGGTTGAGGTGCCGGAGGAGGGCACGCATGTAATTTTGTGTGTGTGCCCCCACACAAGTGCGGGGAGGGTGCCCTTCCACCCCTGTAACCAGGTCACTCCCTGAAGAGGTGACATGCAGGTGACCCCCACACTCTGCAGGCAGAAAGTGCTGTCTCTAGGCTCGGCTTTTCAGAGCGAGGCAGCCAGGACAGGAAGGAGCCACACTCCAGCCCTGTCCCCAGCTCAGATGACCCTGCAACAAGGGCTGCAGACAACCCCTGAGAGCATCTCTCCCACAGTCCTGACTGTCCCCTTCTCCAGAATAGTCTGCTCAAGACTGATGCTCCAGGAACCTGTGCTGAGTGAATTGCTGGGAGGATGGGAAAAGGGCGAAAGGTGGATGGATGACGGATGGATGGATGATGGACGGATGGGTGGGAGGGTGGGTGGGTGGGTGGGTGGATGGATGGATGGGTGGATGGATGGGTGGGTGGATGGATGG
>RJWH01003504.1:0-150934 GCA_004363575.1 Solenodon paradoxus
TCCCCTCCTCTCCCCTCCTCTCCTCTCCTCTCTCTCCCTTTTGTGACTTTATGTTTTTGCTGGTCCACTTGAAGTATCCAACAGTTCCCTTAGGCTCTTTTAATTTTTTTCCACTCCTACATAATATCAGTTGGCCTATTTTCTACTTCATTAACTCTTCTGTTTAATCAGATCTTCTATTGAAACTTCCAGTGAATGTTTCCAGTTATTGTACTTTTCAACTCCATAATTTCTAGTTGGTTTTTTTTATAATCTGTCTCATTGGTAATATTGTCTACTAGGTGTGACTTATTTTCATTGTTTCCTTTAACTCTTCATGAATATTGAATACAGTCAATCAAGTCAAGTAAGCCCAATAACTGCTTCACTGGGAGTTTCTATTGATATTTTTCCTTTTATAGGCTATATTTCATTTTTTGCATATCTCATATTTTTTGTTGAAATCATATTATATTTTAAGTAATTTAATACATGTTATATTTTAAATATTATAATACAGAAATTCAATAAATCATATTCTCCACCCCTCTCAGAATTTTTGTTGTAGCATTTATTATTATTGTTGTCTGTTTAGTCACTTATATGAAATAATCTTATACATTTCTGCTCAGTAAATGTTATAATCAACAAATAATTAAAGAGAGATTTCTTTAAGAACCTGAAACAAGTCTGCAAATGTTTTGCCAAGGGGCTGAGTGCCTCATTCAGGCATCTTACAACTCTGCTGTATCCTTCACTTCCCATCTGTGAAAAACCTCGTTTAGTTAAAAGTGAGAGTTTATGGTCTTATTAAGTCTTAGCTGAGAATGTGCACAACTCTTGACATGCACACAGCCCTACATATGTTCATGGCTTTCTAGGATCCCAGAAGAATGCTGGAACTTTTCAATTATCTTTCTGGACATCTAATACTCCAAATATACTTTTGAAGCTTTTTAGTTAGCCCTTTGTTTGCTCCAACTGTTATTCATTGCCTCAAGTCACTAAAATGTTCAACAAATGCCTTTAATTATTTTTGACAAACACCCTTAAGGAAAAGACTGCGCAAACTTGGCAATTTCCAAATCAGGTTAACTAAAGATTACATGAGAATGTAGTCTTCCAAGGAACTAGTAAATGTGTTGAATAATGACAAGTCTCTAGGACTGCAGCTTTAAAGGAGCTTCGACCTTGTTCTGCTTCCTCCAGTAGCTGCAGGTTGCTGCTGGTTTTCAACATAATTTCAGGCTATTGGTTTTCAAGACTGATATGAAGCTGGGAAGCCAGGGGGTAATAGGAATAATGCTAATTAAAACTCATTACATCATAAAATTCACTTTCTTGCAGAACTTCAACAGCTTTTCTTAAGCAAACACTCCCTGGTATGCAAGTTACTGCAAAACTTTGATTAATTTCTAGAGTTCTGAAAAAATTGTTTCTAACTATTTTGCCAGTGTTCCCATTGCTTTTACTGAGGAGCAAATGTTCAGGGGTCCTTACTCCACTATTTTACTGGTATCACTGTATTTTATTGATTTTAATTAAGTTAAAATAGCTACACGGGACCTGTGCTACTATATTGGACTGAGAAAATCTAGAGAGTACATTATGAGGTCAACTAGTCTATTGCAAAGCAAATCATTTATACATAGGTATGTACAAAGAGGAAACTTAAAATTATAAAAACATAATGAATAATTTCTTTTAAATAAAACACAGTTATTTTACATAAATCTTTCAAAAATGTTCATAAATGTAACAAAAAATACATATCTTGCCATATATATTTATAAGAGCAAATGAGGTCTCTAAAGAAAGGAAGGACTAGGAGCTCCCATGTCCTAAAATAATACTGCTACCCACTGATCCATAGAGATTATTATACAAATAAATCCCAGACCACTTCACATATTTAGCTATTTGTCAATTTGTAGCTTCCTAAGATAAATGTAGGATAAGCATAACAACACCACTTGCAGTTACTAAGGAGTTACTCTGCACTGTGTGTTGCAAGCTTTATTCTTTGGTCTCACCTAGGGCCCCGGTAAGATCAAGGGTTATTGTCTCCATTTTGCAGATGAGGAAACTTGAAAGGGTGAGAAAACTGACCTAATATCATACAACAGTGTCTGCAAGTTTGGGGCTGGAACCCAAACATTCCCAGACTACTTGATTCTCCCTAATATATCTGTAACTCAGTTTAGTAGGACTTTACCAATCAAAGCATTGAAAGACCACTGTCCCACATCACCTAGTCAGTTAGTGATATGAGGAAATAGCACACAACACCCTGAATTAGTTGAAGGTAAAAAATAATCTGTTTCTCTCAAGTGTTTCAGTTGCAGATTATCACATTTTGAGCCCCTTTTATGCTGAAGATATATTTTCTTTTATCTAATTCCAAGGTTTTATCTCAGGAGCCAGAACAATGTCTGTGATGGCCCATGGAAAGGAGAGTCTTCCATTTCCACAAGTAGTCAACAGTTGCAGAGTCTTCAGTGCAAACAACATCCTCATTTCTCCTGCACAACTCAGGGTCCCATCCCAGATATTGACAAATATTCATGTCAGTCTGGGAGTGTCCACTGATGGTGGTGACCTTAGCAGATGAAATCTGCCTCACACCTGAATGTCTATATATTAATTGTTAGGTTGGGTTCTTCCATAGCATGTACAATAAGTTGAGTGCTAGCATTAAAAAAAAATCAGACAAAATCTCAGTCACCAATCATCAAAATGTTTCGGTCTTGTGTTGCCAAAACCTGTAGATATTTTTACTGGGCTTGCCAGTGCTGTTCTCTCCTCTGTCTTCATCTGGTTAAAGTCTGTATCTCCTTTACAGCCCACATCAACTTCACCTCTTCTGAGAAACTCCCAAGATCTGCCTCATTCACCCCATGTCCTCACATGGCACCAAACACCCTCCTCTAACAGCAGCTTCACATTGTCTCTCAGTTACCAGCAATCTTGTCTTGATAACTTGCAGGGGACAAGAATCGTGCCTGCCTTGTTCATGGTTCTACCTCAGGATCAAGTGCCATCCTTGCCCAGCACATCCTATAGTACCTATCACACTAAACTTTTCAAGAACCAGATATCATCTTATCCTTACCAGGATGGTTATCTCCATTCCTCTAATGGGAAAGCAAACTAGCCTGACTCCAACCCATCACAAAATATCTGTAAGGGATGAAGACCACATAGCATTGTTTCCACAACGTAGATGAGGAAACTGGTTTAAGAGGCAAAAAATGAGGAAAAAGGAGGCAGGAATAATTTCCTGTTACCATAGAGAAGCCAGGGCACCTCCATTCATGGATTCCAGGCACCGCCAGAAATTTAGGGGATGTGATCGCTACAGATAGAGTGGGGGAAAATAATCACCCTGGGTCTCCTCACTGGCACATGCAGGGATGTTCTATTTTATCTCTGGTCCTTTGATTACTTATCCTCTGGGCTGCCAGGAAGTCAAACCAAATAGAGAGCAGTTGAATTAAACACTTTAGTGCCTTTACTTCTTCTAGATAAATAAATGATAAACATAGGTTTAGTTTCAAACTGATACAGTGAAGTTTCAGATCAGACATGTTTTCCTGGTGGGTTGGATCTTCTTTTTAAATAACACTGATTTCATTCATGGTTGAATAAACAAAGAATATTTGATTTCAGTTCAGAAGTCAGTAAATTTGCACAACTCACTCTACATATTAGTCCATAGCTCACTTGATTTTAGTCCCTGAGAAAAATCACAGTTGCCTGCCACCTCACATCCATCCAGGCTGGAACATCTTGAGGTGTTAACATGCACAGGGCAGGATTTGCCCATAGACCAGAATGGCATCGTGAAGATCTTTGCATAGGTGCAGCCTAGTGGAATAGCAGTTAGGTCAGTCACCGCCAAAGGACATAGGCTCCCTGTGTTTAAGTGCTGGGCCTGGAGGGAACAACCAGTATAAACAACCAAATGAAAAATAACATGCTGCTTTTTCTCTTCCTGCCTGCTTGCTTATTGCTACCTTCATGCCTATCTGAACCTTTCCTTTAAGGCAAAAAAAATCTTTGCATAATTCCAGCTCAGGCTGCCACAGGGCCCAGACTTCCCAGGCCCTGGTTGGTGGCACATCACACAGAGCTGCATTTGCTTCAAGAAGGTAAACTGAAGCAGGATAAGTGGGGAATAGGAAGTTTGTCCCAAGGTATTCATTCTGTTAGACAACCCAGAAAAAATATTGGCCTACTCTTTCAGGTTTCACCCTTCCAATCCAGCTCTAGAATAAGACTACCAAAACTCACTTTTTATCATATTTAAGAGGCTCAACACAAAGGAAAAGTGTCATGATATGCTGATACAAAGTGATCTCCTAAAATGCCTTCTTCCAGCAAGCCTTCCCTAACCACTGAGGCAGAGTTCACGGTTAACTCCCTGTCCATGCTCCCATGTCTACGTGCAGACAGAGCAGGACACATACCTCTCTGTTTTACAAGTGCATGGCACCATGTTGGTCTTCCTAAGGGAACTGTGAGTCTCCTGAAGACAGAATTTGTCATAGCTACTTTTCTACCCAAACACCAGATCCTAGCACAGGAACTTAGACAGCCCCTATGTTCAATGACCTGCACTTACATATTATGTACATATAAATACCTGGTCTTCAATAATCCTTTGCTGAACTCAACCCAGGAATGTAGATTTTCAAGGCTCCAAACAACCAAGCAATCTAAAAACTAATCTTCAACTTTGTTTAATCATGGTGTTTCTATTCAACAGTTTTGGGGTTTTTTGTCTTCTTCCTTTTATACTGATCACTTCATTGCATTGCACTATCCAGAGTATAAGAATGGATATTACATTGGATTACATTCAGCTGGTTTATCCTTTATGATGTCACTGGTATACAGTCAAATGGCAGGACCTCAAACAGCAACAGATTATGTAGGATGCCCTATTTTATTCCCTTCTCTCAATAATTGTAATCATAATTAAAGTTCATGAATTCAAAGGGCCACTTGCATCACATACCTGGGTCTCGTTATTTGAGAACAACCCTGAGCCTGGGGGTGGGTAGGGGGACTCCATCCTCCACCTGAACATATCTTTCCCTGTTCACAACACTTTCATGCAAAACCACCAGCCAAGATAAAGTACACATTATTGGCAAGCTCATTTTTATGTTATCTTTATCCATCATTCATTTATATATTTATAAAGTGTTTATTAAGTACTATGTACTAGGCATTATGCTAAGTTCCAACATGGGATAAAGCACGGATCCTCCCAAGGTTATCTACAAGGTAAATTTGCATAAAGGAAATTGTTAAAAATCATAGGACTGACATGGGAAAAAATGTTTAATGAAAGGTAAGGACAGGTCCTTGAGAAAAACCTGTGTATAAAGATTGGGAGGAGGAAAAATAATCAGAGAAGGAGCAATGGATAGACATAAAGAAAAGAGAATATTATGAACTGTCCATTAGTTCCTGGCTTGATTTGTATTCATTCAACAACGCAATAGAACTTGTGATAGGCTCTGGAAATCAAGGGAGATGAAGCAAGATCCGGAAGAGCCAGTACCCAACAAGGAGCCTGACAGTATGAGAAATAGGTGCCAGGCCAATTGGGAAGCAGCTGTCCAGACCAGGTTTACATGTAGACCAAAAGGGGTAATATCTTATGGATGCTAGCAAAATCTGTCTAACATCAAGTGGTCTGTACTAACGTATTTCAAGAGTACTTGTAAAACTTTAACGAGGTTAGTTACTCAGAAAAACCTACATCAATAAAGAAGAAAAATCTCAAACAAATAATTTAACTTTATACCTCAAGGAAATAAAAGAAGAAGAAAAAGTTAAGTGCAAAGTTAGAAGAAGTAAATAACAAAGATCAGAGCAGAAATAAATGAAATAGAGACCAAAAAGACAATAGAAGAAACCAATACAACTAAAAGCTCTTCGTTAAACAGAAATATAACTGATAAATCTTCAACTAAATTCAAGTATAAAAGAGAAAAAATTCAGGTAAATAAAATCAGAAGTGAAACAGGAGACATTACAACTGATGCCTAAGGAAAAAACCACAAAGGATTATAAAAGAATACTTTGAACAATGATATACCAACAATTTGGCAAACAAGAGAAATGAATAAATTCTTAGAAACATACAACCTGCCAAGACTGAGTCAGCAAGAAATTTGAACAGGTCAATTGCTAGAAAGGAGAGTGAATCAGTAATCAAAAGGTCTCCAACAAACAAAAGTGTAGAACCAGATAGCTTAATTGATGAATTGTACCAAACATTTAAATAATTAATGCCAATCTTTCTCAAACTCTTAGAAAAATTGAAAAGGAGAGAGCACTTCAAAACCCATTTGGTAAGTCTGACATTACTGGATAACCAATACAAGGAAAGAAAATTATAGACCATATCCCTGATGAATATAGATGCAAAAATTCTGAACATTAACAAACTGAATTAACAATGCATTAAAATGATATGTCATGATCAAGTGGAATTTATTCTAGGAATTCAACAATGTTTGAATGCCTGCAAATTAATCAGTGTAATATATCACATTAGCAAGATGAAGGATAAAAATCATTTGATCATCTCAATAGATGCAGGGAAAGCACTGACAAAATTCAATGCAATTTATGATTAAACATTCTCAGTAAAGTGGGTTTAGAGGGAATGTACTTCACATACTAAAAGACATAAATGACAATTCCACAGTTAACATCATATTCAACAATGAAAAGCTGAATTTTTTCCTCTAAGATCAAGAACAAGACAAGAATGCCAACTCTCTAACTTTCATTCAGCATTGTATTGGAAGTCCTAGCCAGAACAATTAAGCATGAAAAAGAACAGGAATATAAGTCAGAAAAAAGATGAAACTGTCACTATTTGCAGATAACATTATACATATATACATACATATTTTGCCTTTGGTGGAAACCAAAAGACTGTGAGAATAAACAAATTCTGCAAAGTTTCAGGATGTTGAAAAATCAATGTACAAAAATCACTTGCATTTCTATATACTAATAACAAACTATCAGAAAACAAAATTAAGAAAATAATACCGTTTACAAATGGATAAAGAATAAGATACTTAGGAATGAATTTAAACAAGGAGGTGAAAGACCTCTACACTGAAAACTATAAAAGAGTGATAAAAGAAACTGAAGAAGACACAAATAAGTGTCAAGATATTCATGCTCACAAATTGGCAGAATATTGATAAAATGCCCATACTGTTCAAAGCAATTGAGAGTTTCAATGCAATCCCTATCTAAATTGCAATACCATTTTGCACAGAAATAGTACAAAGAATCCTAAAATTTATATAGAACCACAAAATAGCAAAAATAATCATAAAAAAGAACAACAAAGATGGAGTCATCATGCTCCTTAATTTAAAAGCTATATTACAAAGCTATAATAATTAAAACAGTGTGATTGGCATAAAATGAAAAGCATAAATTAATGGAACAAAATAAAGATCCCAGAAATAAATGCATATAAATGTGGTCAGTTAATTTACAACAGAGAAGTAAAGAATATATAATAGGGAAAGGGCAGTCTTCAATAAATGGTATTAGGAAAACTAGACAACCACATGCAAAAGAATAAAACTGAGTATATCCTACATTATACACAAAATATTAATTCCAAAGGACTGTGAAACTGAACCATTTCCGAGATAGCAGACTGTTAAAACCTCAAGCTCACCTCTACCCCACAGGAACAAACAAAATTATTTAGCAAATACAACCTTTGAAAAGAAACAGGGAAGTGTACCTCAACAAAAAGGAGACATGCCTGCATAAATTGCAGGAGATGATCCATCTCAGTTTGACATTGCCCTCTTGAGAGACCCCAAGGCTGTAGGGAGAGAACAGTGATACAGGGAATCTCCTAGAACTGAAGGTTTTGCCACAGTGAATGTCACCATACCCAGGAAATGGTTTTAAGTCTCTGAACCAAAAACCGCAGCATGGTATGAAAAGGATAGGCTCCCTTTGAACCAAGATGATACTTCCATGCAATTTGGGCACTGGAGGTCACCATTACAGGGGAAATTTCAATTCCCACAGCCATTAATACACTTGGTGCTCACGGCTGCCTTTCTGCAGGCTACCGGAGATAGCCAAGTCAGCAACACTTGGATGAATAGTTGACTGGTTCTTGGCAAGAAGCATTCCTTTATACCCTTTGACAAGGACAATAATTGAAATAGTTCTATCAAATGGCAATTCCCACCAGCATGGGGCTCCAGATAAAGACCTTTACTGCCTGGTTGGTATTTCATGAAATTCCAACCCCAGATGCCAAGACTGTTCTCTGCCCCCTGTGGGGACTGCCACTCTTCTGGAGGACTGAGGGATTTTCAAAGGGAGTGTGCTTTGCTAAGATGAGTTCCTTCTACTGGGAGAGTGACCTGCTAGTAGACTGAATCAACTCTTAATTCTTTCTCCTTGTGCTTTATTATTCATACTTGTGACTTTGGAGGAGACCTCTGTATTCCCACTCTCAACTCCAAACCTATAAACTGGACTTTCAATCATCAGTACAGGGCTGGCCCTAGAGTTTCAACAAATCTGACCAGTGTTGACCACATAACTAAAGGAAGCCTAGCATTTCAGATCAACACCCAGACTTATACTGTGCAACATGACAACCTAACAAGGCCTTTACATCAAGGAACCCATAGACATAAACAGAATGCCAAACAGATCAGAGACAGAAAAATATAAACAAAATGATGAGCCAAAACAAAACCTTAACGGGAATTCTGAATGCATCAGACTTAACTACCTGATGAAGACTTTAAAGAAACAGCTTTAATGATAAAGAAACAGCTTTAATGATATTCATAGAAATCAGGAGAAAAAGGAGCAAAAAGGTAACCATAACAAAGAGAAAATATGAGATACGAGGCAGTTAAAAGCAGAACTTATGGAGCTAAAAAAACACAGGAGCTGAGCTAAAAAACACAATAGAGGGGTTCAACGGGAAGCTGGAAGAAGTCTTCAGTTGAATCAATGAGTCAGAATATAGGGTGGAAGGATGCACCCAAGCAGACCAGCAAAGAGAGAAGTAATTTAAAGAAATGTAGATAACATACAGAACTTAAAGGATAACAGCGAAGGAAGAACATTTGCATAATAAGGGTCCAAGGAGGATAAGAACGAGAAAAGGGAACAGAAACCATTGTTGAAGAAATAGCTGAAAATTTCCCTAACCTCAGGAAACAAACAGGCCTCCAGAACTAGGAAGGTCAAAGAATTCCAAACAAAAGAATCCCAAACAGAACTACAGAGACACATTGCTATTAAAAAGTCAAAATACAAATCAGAGAATTTTAAGAGCACCTAGAGAAAAATAAGATACAAAAAAGCCCCATAAAAATGTTGGTTGACATCAGCTTCCAGATGGGGACTCAGTAGGAAGCACTTGCAGGTCACTCCCCACAGACAATGAAAAAAAAAAACAAAAATCACCTATTTTCCTGAGACAAACACCAAAAAAAAATGGGCAATTTAGCTGGTGATGGATCCACTGATGACTGATGGTGGGTCAGGGCACCGGCAAGTTTCTCAGCTAAGCCACATATTGGATTTGGCACAGATCTCGGGAGTCTTGGGATGCACAGTGTGGAGGAGGCTAGGGATTTCTGGACCAGCTACAAAGACAGCAAGAGGTGGGCCCAAATGAGCTGAGATGCGGAACCATGGAGGGCCAACTTGGAAGGCAGTGAAAAGAGAGCCAGCACACCAGAAGCTGAGCAGGAGCCCGCGAGGTGAAATTGCACTGGGCACAGTCACAACCTGAAATCAGCCAAAGAAATTCCCTGCTCGAACTCCTACCACAACTATTTCATGCAGGAGGCTAGGGTCCATCAACGGAAAATAACGCCCACCACATACCCCGCCCATTGGAAATCGCACCCATCAGATAGCTCACCCACTGGATTACAGTGAGAAGGCAGTACAAAACTTCAATACTATCTGCTAGCGCCACCTTATGGGGAGAGAAAAAACTGCAGCCTGATTGCCAATCCTGAGCAAGTCAAAACTATGCAATGCCAGAGAAACCAAACCCTCAGAAATATAAACGGAATGACGAATAGAGCAAAAGCACAGAGAAATATATGGGAAATGATAGACCCAATAAAAAACCCATGGGAAAATCTCAATACAACAGACATATGTAAACTACCTGAAGAGGAATTTAGGGTAACAGTGATTAACACACTCATGGGAATCCAGAAATCAGTAGAGGCAGGAAACGAGAATGTCAGGAAACAAAGAGAAGAATTAAACAAGACTAAAAAAAAAAGTAAGAAACACAGTGGCTGAATTAAAGAACTCAATAGAGGGACTCAACAATAGAATGGATGAAGCTTCCAGTGGAATCAGTGATCTGGAAGATAGGACAGAGGAAGTCAATCAAGCAAACCAGCAAAGAGATAAAAAAAAATTCAAAGAATGAAAGACAGCATTCGAGGCCTCTCAGATAGCAACAAAAGGAACAACATTCACATTATAGGAGTCCCAAGGAAGAGAGACAAAAGAGGGCAGAAACAATATTTGAAGAAATAATGGATGAGGACTTCCTTGATCTGAAAAATGAAGCAAACTTCCAGATCCAGGAGGCTCAGAGTTCCTAATAAAAGAAACACAAACAGAAATACACCTACACATATCATCATAAAATGTCAAAAATACAAAATAAAGACTATTAAAAGAAGCCAGAGAAAAACATGTCACATACAGAGGAGCCACCATAATATTGTCAGCGGACTTCGAAAATAAAATTCTACAGGCCAGAAAGGAATGGCATAATATATTAAAAGTGCTGAAAGAAAAGTAGTTTCAACCTAGGATACTCTATCTGGCAAGATTATCACTCAGAACTGAAAGAATTATTTTAAAAAACCTTTTCTGACATGCAAAAATTAAAGGAGTTCACAAACCAACTTTGTAAAAAATATTAAAGGAAGCTCTATAAAGCATAAAGAAACCACAAAGAAAAACAGTAAGACAGCAAATATTAAAAATGAGGAGGAAAAGAAAGGAACAAAAATGTGGATAGTTAGAATGATTGGAAGACTAACATGTTTTCAAATAACATTAGGTAGTAAACACAGAACTAGGAATGCTAACTTCAGGGTAACCTCAAAATACATCCTCAAAGAGAACATGAAGAAGAAAAGGTGAAGTCATAACTGCAGCCATCCTACCTAAAAAGAGAAAGAAAACAAAGTCATCATCAGGAGCAACATACAGAAGACAAATCATAAAATGACACTAAGCAGCTACCTATCTATAATCACCCTAGACATTAATGGACTGAACACACCAGTCAAACGACACGGAGTGGCTGAATGGATTAAAAAGCATAACCCAACCTTCTGCAGTATTCAGAAAACCCACCTTTTTCCAAAAGATAAACAAAGGCTCAAATTCAATAGCTGGAAGACAATCCTATAATCAAACGGCAACCAGAAAAGAACAGAAACAGCTATACTCATATCAGGTAAAACAGACTTCATCTAAAAGCATAACAAAAGACAGAGATGGACACAATATAACGATTAAAGGATCAATCCAGCAGGAAGATATAAAGCTTATTAACATATAATCACCAAATGAAGGAGCATCAAAATATATCAAGCGTTATTAGACCTGAAGAGAGACATTGACAGCAACACAATAATAGCGGTGGACCGCGACACCTCACAACAATGGACAGATAAACCAGGCAGAAAATTAACAAGAAAATAGTCACATTAAATGACCATCTGGAACAGAAAGTTCTAATAGACATATACCGATCACTTCACCCAACAACTACAGATATCACTTTCTTCTCAAGCATGCAAGGAACATTATCAAGGATAGATCATATGCTGGGACACAAAACATCTCTCAACAAATTTACAAAGATTGAAGTCATACCAAGCATCTTCTCTCACTACAGTGACCTAAAACTGGAAATCAAGCACAAAAAGAAAGCTGGAAGATCCCAAACCTATGGAAACTAAACAATATGCTCCTGAAGGATTCTTGAGTAAAAGAAGAAATCAAAGAGGAGCTTAAAAAATACTTAGGGAAAAATGAGAATGAGGACATGAGCTACCAGAATATAGGATGCATCAAAAGTGGTACTAAGGGGAAAGTCCATCGTAATCCAGGTCTATGTCAAGAAACAAGAAAAATCGCAAACGAACACCATAACTCTACATTTAAAACAACTAGAGAAAGAACAATTAAAGTCAAAATCAGCAGGAGAAAGGAAATAATCAAAATTTGAGCAGAAATAATTGAAATAGAAAACAAAAAGACAATACAGAAGATCAATGAAACCAAAAGTTGGTTCTTTGAAAAAATAAACAAAATTGACAAGCCATTGACTAGGCTCACAAAGAAAAAAAGGGAGAAACTCTCATAACTGGAATCATGAAGGAAAGGAGAGAAGTTACAACAGATACCACAGAAATTCAAAACATCATAAGGGACTACTATAAACAGCTCTGCGTGAACAAAATGGACAACCATGAGGACATGGACAGATTTCTAGAAAAGTATACTCTGCCAACACTGAACCCAGAATAATCAGGAAAACCTGAACAAAACAAGCACAAGCAAAGAAATTGAAGAAGTAATGAAGGGCCTTCCCCCCACCCCCACCCCCAAAAAAAAGCCCAGGACCAGATTGCTTCTCCAATGAGAAAAGTTAACACCATTTAACAAAGAAGTTAAACAAATGAAATACCTGGACATTTACCAAACAAAGGAAATACAACATCTTCTTAAGCTCTTCCAAAATATTGAAGAACAAGAAACTCTCCCAAATACTTTTTATGAGGCTAACATTACACTGATACCAAAAGCTGACAGATGTCACCAAGAAAGAAAATGACAGACCAATATCGCTGATGAACACAGATGCAAAAATTCTCAACAAAATATTAGCAAACAGAATCCAGCAATGCATCAAAAAGACCATCCATCATGACCAAGTGGGATTCATCCCAGGGATGCAAGGAGGGTTCGACATATGTAAATCTATTAATGTCATACATCATATCAATAAGAGCAAAGAGAAAACCACATGATCATATCCATAGATGCAGAGAAAGTTGCATACTAGATCCAACACCTATTAATGATAAAAAAAACCCTCCATAAAATGAGAATACATGGCTCACACCTCAACATAATAAAGGCCATATATAGAAAACCTACAGACAACATTATAGTCAATGGTGAAAAATTAAAAGCATTTCCTTCTAGGTCAGGAACAAGGCAAGGTTGTCCACTCTCACCACTGCATTTAACATTGCATTGGAGGTCTTAGCCAGAGCAATTAGGCAAGAAGAGGAAATAAAATGAATCAAACTGGCAAGGAGGAAGTAAAACTCTCATTATATGCAGATGATATGATTTTATATATTGAAAATCGAAAAACTCTATCAAAAAATTCTAGAACTCATCAATGAATACAGTAAAGTGGCAGACTACAAAATCAATGAACAAAAATCTGTTGCCATTTTATATGCACACAACATGCTAAAAGAAAAGAAAATCATGAAAATCACACCATTTAAAATAGAAGCTAAATGAATGAAATACCTGATCATATACGAAACCAAAAAAGTGAAAGATCTATACAACGAAAACTACAAGTCCTTCTTAAAAGAAATAGAGGATGATACAAAGAAATGGAAAGACATCCCCTGCTCGTGGCTGGGAAGAATCAATATCATTAAAATAGTCATCTTACCCAAAGCTGTATATAGGTTTAACACAATCCCCATTATATTTGCACAGGCTTTTGTCCAGCATATAGAACAAAAATTCTTAAAATTTGTATGGAACAACAGAAGACCCCACATAGGCAAAGCAAGCATTAAAAAAAAGAACTAATCTGGAGGGATCACACTTACAGACTTTGAACTATATTACAAAGCAATAGTGATCAAACATATCGTACTAGAATAATAACAGAGTCACAGATCAGCGGAAATAGAACTGAATCATCAGAAACTGACCCACTTACATACCGTCAGTTAATCTATGACAAAGGAGCCAAAAGCATCCGATGGAAAAAGGAAAGTCTGTTCAACAAATGGTGTTGGGAAAACTGGACAGCCATATGCAAAGGAATGAAGCTAGACCACTCTCTAACATCTTTCACAAAAATTAACTCCAAATGGATTATGACTTGAACATAGGACCAGAAACCATCAAGCTCTTAGAAGACAGCATAGAAATGACTTTCCATGACATCAGTTGTAGAGAAGCCTTTGGGGACTCAATTCCACCATCAAGGGAAACAAAAGAAAATAACTGGTGCTACATCAAACTAAGGAGCTTCTTCACAACAGAAGAAAACATCGCCAAAACCAAAAGGAAACCTACTAACTGGGAAAAGATATTTGCATTCGATATTTCAGACAAAAGCTTAATATCTAAAATACACGAAGAACTCATGAAACAACAGAAGAACAGGCAATCCAATGAAAAAAATGGGAGGAGGAATAGGAGAGACACTTTTCTGAAGAAGATATACAGATGGCCAACAGGTGCATGAAATTATGCTGCTACTGGCTGGCTATCAGGGTAATGCAAATTAAAACAACAATGAGATATCACCTTATACCTGAAAGACTGGCTATTATCTAAAGTCTGGAAACAACAAATGCTGGCAAGGATGTGGAGAAAAGGAGACACTTTTGTACTGTTGTTGGGAGTACAAATTGGTGCAACCCCTATGGAAAACAATCTGGAGAGCACTCAAAAAACTGAAGATGGAAATCCCATATGATTCAGTCATTCCACTTTTGGGCATAAACCCAAAAGATACAAAATCACCCATTCACAGAAATGTATGCATCCCCATGTTTATTGCAGTCCTAGTCACAATAGCTAAGAATTGGAAATTACCTAAGTTCCCAACATCAGATGAATGGATAAAGAAGACGTGGTACATAGTTACAATGGAATACTACATATCCCTTATAAGAGATGAAACCCTGTCATCTGAATCAACACGGATGGAACTATAGGGAATTATGCTAAGTGAAACAAGTCAAAAGAAGAAAGACTGATACCAGATGACCTCAATCATAGTTGGCATGTGAATAGACACTCAAATAAAATGTGAATAGACAAAACAAAGGAACAGATGAAGCATATACAACCCTGAAACATTTGCAACAGAACTGAGGTTACCAAAAAGGAATGGGGCAGGAGAGGGCTAATGGTGGTGGAGCCCACTGGACAATGGGTGAGAACACTTGGTGATTTGGTGGAGGGCATAGTGTGTTGATATATATCTTGGAAGTGGGGAACCTATATACAGGAAAGTATTCTAATGTGTAGAATAATTTCTACAATAAAAAATAAATTAAAAAATATTTTTGATGGACAACTTTACAGGCCAATGTGTTTAAAAAAAGGACTTCCAACCAAGGATATCTACTCTGCTAGATTATCACTTGTAATTGAAAGAATGATAAAGAGCTGTACAGACAAAAATAAACATTAAAGGAATTCATCACCACAAAACCAGCAATGAAAGAAATTTTTTTAATCGCTAAGATGAAAAGAAATCTCTCTTAGCAGCAGCAAGATATTAAAAATAGAAAATGTGTTGAGAAAAAGTAAAAATGTGAACTGTTAGAATGAGTTCAAGACCAACCTTCTTGCAAGTTAAAACACGTCATAAGCATAGAATTTTTTACGTAAACTTCCAAGTAACCACAAAAACTAAGCCCACAGGAAAAAAAATTTTAAAAAAAGAAGAAAATGATAAGGGAGAGAAAATACAACATACTTTCAAAGCATCCAAGAAGAGGAGAAGAAAAATGTGGTCTGCAACAACATCAGAAAACGATCAACAAAATGTCAAAAAACAGGTACATATCAATAATCACTCACCAATCAAACGGTATAGAATGGCCAAATGGGTTTTTCCAAATGGAAAAATCCAACTTTCTGATGCATGCAGGAGACTAATCTACATTCACAGGCTCAAAGGCAATTGTTGGATGGTAAGTCTACAGTCAAATAGAAACCAAAAAAAAATGCAAAGGTAGCCATATTTACATCAGATAACATAGACTTCCAACTAAAGAAGGTAATAAAAAAATGGATCAAAATTATATAAAGATTAATGGGTCAATTGAGCAAGATGTAACATTAATATTTATGAACCAGATAAAGGAGTATCAAAATATATAAAGCAGTTATTAAAAGAACTAAGAAGAGACATTGAAACAATACAATAGTAAGAGACATTAATATCCCTCTTATAACAATGGGCAGATCAACCAGGCAGAAAATTTTTAAAAAGGACAGCTTTAAATGATAAATTAAAACAGATGGGTATAGTCAACATATATTGGGCACTTCATCCAAAAACTACAGAATTTACATTTTTGTCAAGTATTTATAGAACATTCTCAAGGATATATTATTGTATGTTGGGAAACAAAACATCTCAACAAATATACAAAGATTAAAATGATACCAAACATTTTCTCTGATAAAAAGTCATAAAACTAGAAATGAACCAAAAAATAAGATGGAAAGTTTCAAAGTATATGGAGCCTCTATAACATGCTTCTGAATGACTACTGAGTAAAAGAGGGAGTCAAAGGAGAAATTAAGAAGTACTTGAAGAAAAACAAGAATGAAGACACAAGCTACTAGAAAGTATGGGATATGGCAAAGCGGTGCTAAAGGGGAAATTTATATCAATCTAAGTCTACCTCGAAAAACAATAAAATTGCAAAAACAAAACTTCTAAAACCCCACATATAAATCAATTAGAAAAAGAATTATTGAAGCCAAAATTCAGTAGAAGGAAGGAAATAATAAATGATTGTACAGAAATAAATGAAATCAAAATTGAAGAGATCACTTGGAATCAATGAAACTGAAAACTGGTTCTTCGAAAAAATAAAGAAAATTGACAAAACTTTGGCTAGCTCTCAAACCCTTCTGACTCACTAAGAAAAAGAAAAAACTCTAATAAATAAAATCAGAAATGAAAGGGGAGAAACTACAACAGATACTTCAGAAATACAAAACCTCATAAGAGACTACTATGAACAGCTATAAGTTGGATGGACAACCTAGAGGACCTAGACAGAATTTTGGAAACATACAGCCTCAGACTGAATCAAAGAGAAATAGAAAACCCGAACAGGCTTATCACAAAAAAGGAAATTGAAGATGTAATCAAAAGTATCCCAGTAAGTAAAAGCACAGGACCATCTACTAACGAGATTCATCCAAACTTGCAGAGAAAAATTAATACTTACTCTTCTCAAACTCTTTCAAAATATTAAAGAACAAGGAACACTTCCAAATACTTTCTTAGAGGCCAACCTTACATTGATACCAAGAGAGACAAGGACACTGAGAAAAAAAAAAAACTCTAATGAACATAGATGCAAACATTATCAAAAATATTAGCAAGTTAAATAAAACAATACAACAAAAGGATCATCCATCATGACCAAGTGGGATGTATCCTCGGAGTGCATGGATGGTTCAACATATGCAAATCTACTAATGTAATGCACCACATCAACAAAAACAAGGGAATACCCATATGATCATATAGATACAGAAAAAACATTTGACAATATTTAGCAATCATTTATGATAAAAACTCTCCATAAAATAGGGGTAGGAGGAAAATATGTCAATATAATAAATATCATGTGTGATAAATCCACAGCTGACATCATACTCAGTGTACGAAAAACTCATTGTGTGAACACATACTCAATAGTGAAAAACTGAAAGTGTTTACTCTAAGATCATAAATGAGACAAGGCTGTCTACTGCTATTTAACATCATACTGTAGGTCCTAACCAGAGAAGTTGGGCAAGAAGAAGAAATAAATGGAATCCATATTGGAAAAATACAAGCAAAATTATCACTAGTTTCAGATGACATAATAATATATGTAGATAACACTGAAGACTCCATCAAAAAATGAGTAGAATTTATGAGGACAGTAAAGCAGCAGGCTACAAAACTAATATAAAAATATCTGTTATATTTTTATATGCAAACAATATGAAAGACAAGAACAGGATCAAAAGAACTATCTCAGACCCTAAACAAACAAAAAACTAAATAACTTGGAACATACTTAACAAAGAAAGTAAAAGTCCTGTACAATAAAAACTATGACTTATTTTTTAAAAACAGAGGAAAATGCAAAGACATGGAAAGATATTCCATGCTCGTGGTTGATAGAATTTAAATTGTTAAAATGACCATCTTACCTAAAGCAATATACAGTTCAATGCAATCCCCATCAAAATTCCACTAGCATTTTTCACAGAAATAGAACAAAAACTTTTAAACTTATATGGAATAATAAAAGACCCTGAATAGCCAAGGTAATCATAAGAAAAAGAACAAAAGTAGAGGTATCGCACTCATATCTTGAGCTATACTACAAAGAAATAATGATTAAAACAATATAGCACTGGAATAAAAACAGAGACAAAGATCAGTGGAATAGAACTGAATTCCCAGGAATAGACTCACACATATAAGGTGAGTTAATTTATGACAAATGAGTCAAGACCAAATGATGGAGAAAGGAAAATCTTTTCAATAAATGATGTTGGGAAAACTGGACCACATAAAAAATCTAGACCATAGACCACTCTATAAGACAATACATAAAAATTAATTTAAAATGGAATAGAGACTTGGATGTGAGACCAGAAACCATAAAATACTTGAAAGAAAGCATAAGCAATATTTCCAGATATTAGCCTTATAGAGGTCTTTGGTGACTCAACTCCACAACAAGGAAAAAATATTTAAAAATGGGAATCATATCAAATTAAACAGCTCCTCCATAGTGAAAGTATCACTAAAACAAAAAGAGTCATACAGATTGGTGAAAATATTTGCATAAAATCCATAATACAAGAGCTTAATATCTGAAATATGCAAAGAACTCATATGTATATATGTGTATGCACACCCATATAACACACAGTGAAGTATTATGCAGTTATTAAAAATAAAATTGTACCGCTTATAAAAATTTTGATAGACCTTGAGGGCATAATGCTAAGTGGAATAAGTCAGAGAAAAGTATGATCTCATTTATAGTGGAATCTAAAAACAAAATCAAAAAGGAACTCATAAGAAAACAGATTGGTGGCTGCAAGAGGTAGGAAAAATGAGTGAAGGGAGTCAAGGATATAAATATCCAGCCATAAAATAAAAAGAATATGCAGATATAATGTTTAGCATGATGATTATAGTTAATATTGTATTACATATTTGAAAGTAGCTAAAAGAGTAATTCTTAAAAGTGTCATTGGACAGTATTGGGATCTAGTTTCAAACTGGTAAACTGTTAAGATCTCAAAGTTGCCTCTCCCCACAGACACAATCCAAAACCCCCCACTGATTTAGCAATTATGACCTTTGGAAAGAAACAGGACCAACACCTCCACAAAGGGAGTCAACACACTCTTCCATATACAGTAGGAGAAGCCACTATATCTTGGTGTCACACCTTTATGTTCAGGGTTGCTGGGAAAAAACAGTGAACCTGACATTCTCCCAAGCTGAAGGGTTTTCTTCCTCAGCAGGCACCATCACACCTGGGAAGTGGTTTTAAATCTCTCTCTCCTATGGCTTCTGGTGGAATTGTCTGGCCAACTTGTGTAGGTGGGGACCCACAGCTCCTGCATTTCTTGTATCTTCTGGTTCATGGCTGTGACTGTAGGAAACTACTACTTTTCCCTAACATAACCCCAACATTGTAGGTGGACTCTCAGTCTTCAATACAGGGCAGGCTATAGAGTTTCAACAATCCTGATGAGAGCTAAGATGACACAACAAAAGGGAAGCCTAACATTTCAGACCAACACCATGGACATGTTGTGCAACTCAATACCCTAACACAAGGCCTTTACACCAGGGAGGCCTAATCCATAGAAATAAACACACAGTGCCAAATATATAAAGAGACAGCGAAATATGTGAGAAATGATGGACCAGGAGAAAATCTGAATGCAACAGAATTGGGAAACTACCTGATGAAGACTTTAAAGCAACAGTTCTAATGATACAGAAATCAAGAAAACAATAATCAAAAAGAGAACTACAGCAAATAGAGAAAATATGAGGCAGTTCCAAACAGAATTCATAGACCAAAAGAACACAATAACTGAGCTAAAGAACCTGGAGGATGACCGGGGAGCCCCAGGAGCACAAGGGCTACATGGGAAAGACTGGAGCATGGACTGGGCTGTGACCAGCATGTGTCTGCTCTGGACATTCTCTCACCTCAGTTCCTGGAGCTTCCTCTGAGGCCACAGTGCAGCCTCTGGGCTGTCCTGGACTCTTCTCCAACAGGAACTTCTCCTTATCCTGGAAGGCATGGGCTCTCTGCAGGTCCCTGCCCCAGGCCTTGACCATCTTCCTGCAGTGACTGTGGGTGTGACAGGTGGATACCAGCATCCTTTGGACAGCAGTCAGTATTCCCTCCCCCTTGGCCACTCTCCTCTGTAGCTGCAAGGCCTGCTCTATGGAGCCTGAGACTGAATTTGCTGTTTAAACCACAGGTTCTGAGTATCACCTTCTAGCTGGGAATTTTCAAAGAGCAAACTGCCTCCTGGATTTACCAAGGGCTTATTTGTGCTTCCGGCACCTCCATCCTCTAAGTTTCTTCCAGCCCCTGTCTGGGTACCTCCTCCTCCTTCTTCAGAACAGGGTTGTCAATGGACCTTCGTGGGAGTCCCCCCTCAAAGTTATCCACCTGTTGGCTTGGTGGCTATTGGCTAGGGCAGTCCCCCTTCTCTGTTGCCCTGGTTCCTTCTCCTCCTGGGGGACCCCCTCCATCTGTGCTCTGACCAGGACCAGCTCTGGCAGGCGCTGCAGCAGGGTCCCCAGGTCCAGCAGTCTCTGCACTTGCTCCAGCAATTCCAGCTGCAGGCTCAGGTTCAACAGCTGCATTAGGTGTTTCTCCTGTACCTCCCACACTCTGCTCCCAGATATCTAGCTCCTGAGTCAGCATCTCAGTCCAGTCCTGTAGGTCAGTGCTGGGTGCGCTCCCATCTGTGGGACTGCTCCCAGGGGTTTCTGAATTGGGACCCTCTGGAGGTCACCAGGGGCCCTTTGGAGAACAGACTCTGACACCCTACTTCCAGAAAAGGCACCCTGTGTGGAAATGTAAGGTGGCGCTCAGTTTCATTCATTGGAGACAAACTGGGTGATGTCCTCCCTCTTGGGTACATGAATGTCCTCCAGAGTTAGGATCTCTGGTCTTATCTCATCTGGGTCTCTTCCCTGGGTGTCTCCGAGGGCAGGTCCCTATCAGGCCCTTTCCTCTCCTCCAATCAGATCAGTTGGTCACTGTCACAGCTATCAGGGCAACACAGACCAGGATCTACCAGCGATACCCCATCTCCTGATGCACCCCTGTCTCTGTAAAGCAGCATCTACAGGGCACCCACAGCTGTCTAAGACCCACAGGGCAGACACTGAAAGTCCACCATAGGGCTGTCTCAGGAGGGCATGGCCCCTCTGCCAGCAACGCCAGCAACAGCTAGAGTCCAGTAGTCACAAGGTATATCTGAGCTCTTGGAGGGTTCTCTCTCTATGGAAACAAGTGCAATTGGGCTCCTCACAGTGGGGCTGGGGAAAGGGAGGCCCCAGTTTCTAGGAGCCTGTGCCCCTCTCTGTGCTCACTGCACAAACAGGAAGTGACATGTGATATGTGCACAGAACATGTGGGGTGGCTGATTGTTGGGGGCAGAAAGCAGAACAAGGATGAAGTGGAAGTTAGCAGAATGGACAGAGAATAGAGCAAGGTTGAAGTGGGAGTTGGCAGAACATCAAAAAACACCAGGTCCGGAGCACCAGGCGAAGGTCACCATGGGAAAGCACTGGAGCAGTGTTCCTATAACTGTTCAACCACCAAAACAAGAGAGATACAGTTATGTAGTTAGAAACCAAAAGGCTGCATAAGCAAATCTATGTTTGTATAAGCTGCTTGAAGCAATTATAGACTTTGTATGAACTCAATAAATAGGTAGAAGGAGGGATGTTCAGGGCTCTCAGTCCATGAGACTGTTGATCTCCTGACCCCACCTTTCTATCTCTCACTACCTCTGAGTGTCTCAACCTCCAGGGGCACCCCTTCCTCTCACCTGTTCCCAGAGCGATTCCCGGCAACTGGCACCCGAACAGGGACTGAGGAGAGAAGTGTCTGACTAATCAGAAAAAAAAAGTAAAAAGAAGACAAAAAGAAAAAAGATAAAACACCATGGAGTCCTGAAGGGATGAGTATGGAAAATTTTCTGGGACACACTGAGTTAACTGACTTTCAGGAATTTTACAATCAGGGTAACAATGGGGCAAAATAGCTTAAAGTGTGCAGAATATATCACGCTGCTTCACTCGCTACTGTGTGCTTCCAGAGTAAAGTGAAATGGGAGACATTTGAGCAACTGTTAGCTACTGTGCATAGGTATTGCTATTGGCTTCCCATGCAAAAGACATTAGATTTGAAATAATGGAAACAACTGGTGTCTGAACTGAAAAGGCACATCAGAATGGGGAAATCATCCCAATCTCGGTTTGGTCTTTAAGCAACCTGATTTCACTTTCTTAAAGCCCTTGCAATCTGACAGTGAGTGTGAGGAAGAAACCCCCCAAAGGTCAGGTAGAGAGAAGGAACCATCCCCGAGATCAGAGGGGAGGAGGCACCCTTGGCAATACCCCATCCTCAATGCTATGCAGATGAGCCCAACAAGGCACAGGTGTGCCTGGGAGAGAGCTTGACCCTGGCCCTGATGGTCCCATCCTGGGACCCTCCCAGAGAGATATTAATTGTCCTGATGTCCAGAATTTAAAAAGGGAATTCAGGAGGCACAGCAAAGAGAAGATCATATTGCTCAACTGTCTGTCCTCCCATATCATAAACTAGAGACTTCCTCAAAATAGATACTTGGAGAATTCAGTAATACAGGAAACAGGGGTTTTTTTTTTGGCAAGTATGCTTGGAAAAGACTCAGCCTGGATGTGAAAGTGAGAGATCGTACTGCCACAGAAGCACATTGGGCCCAGACAAGCCCCGAAGACAGGAAAGAACTTGAGCATCCAGTGTAACAGAAAGATAAAGAGAAGGGCCAATGACAAAAAGGGATAGATGCAAGTGTAGGAAAGGGTTTATGCTTGTATTTCTGCAGGTGCAAATTGACCAGACAGTTGACGGCAGCCTCCCACTTGGTGGAATAATTCTAACAACGGTGTTGGCTAGTCCCGGACGAGGAGAGTTGCAGAAATGGTAGTCTGGAGAATGAGACTGGAAAGAAGAACGGAGGAGGGTGGGAGGCTGGTAAAAGCTGCATCCCCAGCCCCAAAACTGTTGGGGCAAAAGACAGATCTGCAGAACCACCATAGGCACTGTGCCCTGATTGCTATTTTACTTGCTTTCATCTTGCTTTTCTTATTGCTCTGTAGAGTCTAGAGAATCAGCCATGAAACCCAAACCTCCACCCTAATGAAGATAGCTGCACTTACCACCATTGTTACTGCTCAAGCTGCAAAACAAAAACGGGGAACTGTTGGCGGAAGAAAGTAGAGCAAGGCTGAAATGGAAGTTAACAGAATGGGCAGAGAGTAGAGCAAGGATGAAGTGGGAGTTGGCAGAACATCAAAGAACACCAGGCCCAGAGCTCTGGGCCAAGGGTGCTGTGGGAAAGCACTGGGGCAGTGTTCCTGTAACTGTTCACCCACCAAAACAAGAGAGATACAGTTATGTAGTTAGAAAACAAAAGGCTGCATAAGCAAATCTATGTTGTATAGGCTGCTTGAAGCAATTCTGAGCTGTGTATGAACTCAATAAATAGGCAGAAGGCAGGATGTTCAGGGCTCTCAGTCTGCGAGATTGTTGGCCTCCTGACCCCATCTTTCTATCTCTCACTCTCTCTTGAGTTTCTCAATCTCTGGCAGCAGATCCTTCTCTCCCCTGTTTCCAGGAGCGAATCCCAGCAGCTGACCGTAAGGTTTTTCTGGGCTCCGCGAGGAGAAAAGTTCAATCAGACAAAAAGCAGACTAGTCAGGGCTTTATTGGACTCTGCGCTACCGGGCGAAACTCCCAAGTCCGCAAAACGGGCCTGGGAAAGTCGCGCGCCAGAACAAAGGGGGACCGGCTCTTTAAGCAGAGGAATTGCCCGGGCTTCCCGTGTCGCGATTGGGGATTGGCCCCGTGAATCCAGGTGTGGGGGTCGCATCCCTTATTCTGACGTCATCCACCTTTTTCCCGGGCTTGGCCGCCGGGCATGCCCGCCGTTGCCCGCTGTCCCGTCTTTCTGAGCCAGCCTAACACTGACCATAGACTGATCTGGCCACTCTGATTTGGCTGTCCCCACTGCACTCCAGGGGTTCAGCCTCTGTCCTGCCCTGAACTTCTCTTCACAGGAGTGTCAGCACAGCACGGCCCATCCCCGGGAAACCCATGATGGTCAGGGAACTTGCATGTGCAGGAGGGTCACCTGGAGTGAGACACAGGCATCATGTCTTTATCCTCTGTCAACCGTCACACAGCAAGTGTCACTCCTGAAATGCCCAATGCTCATCCCTGTACCACCTCCCAACCCGACAGTTTGTCTATCTGTGTCGGCGCTGACGGCTCCAGGCTCTGCAACTTTCTCTAAGCGTGTGCTCAGCCAGCACCTTCTCTCTCCCTTCCTTTTCATCTAACTGGATCTTTGTATTAAAGCTGCTTTGTTCTGACAACAACAGCAAGAGAAAAAAAAAGTTCTCATTATAAGGAAAAAACTTGGTAACTATGTATGGTGATGGGCGTTAACTAGACTTCCTGTGGTGACCATTTTGCAATATATACAAATATCAAATCATTAACCCTCAAACAAACAAACAAAAAAACCTCATTTGCTCTGCATTAGCTAAAGCCTGGAATATGTTTGACAGGTGTCTAATTCAGATATTTGTTACCCAAGACTTTAAGTTTATGGATCAAAACATACAAAATTCTCAACAACCTATATACGCTCCCCCTATTACTCTAACGCCGCAGTCCATGCAGATAAAAAGCTCATGTTGACAGTACACATTACTCACACAGGTGGGGTGATCTGTCTCTTATTACCCAGACTAGATGAGGCAAAAATGTTCACTAAGGCCAACTCACGCCCCAGGAGCGCAGACAGTGACGGCATGCCTGCAGTATATTCACATTCCACACCTGAGGTGCCACTCTGAGTCTTCCCAGGACTGAGTTTTCTGCCTGGGTGTTATAGGTCAATGAAAAGTGAAGGGATGATCATACGCAATGAGACCTAATAGAAAACTAGAACAGGACAAGCAAAACTATTCGAAGGAAGGAAGGTAGATCAAGTAATGTGGGCAAAATTTCACCAAATAGTTCTGAACCTTTGTTTTAGAAACCACAGATACTTCATACCACAGTTAAGTTCCTTTTCTAAACAGTGATCAGAAGTGGTTTTTTTTAATAGAACCATCATCCCCTTTAACTCCCTTCAGTGAAAATAATTGTGCTGCTTTCTTCCTCTGGGATTTCAAGTGCTCCTACTCATACAGGAATTATTAGTAACTGAGTTTTCCTCACTTTATATCTGACAAGAAATAAGAATTTTGGAGTCTTTTGAATCTGGGTAAATAAAACAGAGCTGGGAGATTGTTAAGAAGCAGGCCGCAGGCACATGCAGGCTCCTCAGTCACAGTCCTCTTGGGAAAGGAGCTGAAACCAAGAGAGGCAGCCTCTGGACCCCAGTATCAAAACTCCACCCATAGTTGCTCAACCAACTTTCACCTGATTTTCATCCTATTGCACCAATCAGAACTCAACTGACTTCCAACCTACTTTGCAAAATGAGTCACCAACTGCAACTTGATGAACTCTAATTCTAATTCGCATAGTCACCCAGATTGAGAACTTTCCCGCCTTCTTAGTGTGGACACCATACCCAGTTAGGAGCACAATTCAAAGCCTTCTTGAAGAAACACAAGTCTGTTTCCTGGGCTGCAGTCCTAATGCAACCCCATGTAAATGCTTGTATTTAATTCAATCAGATCTCATTCATTGTGAGATGAAGCATCATGCTAAAATTTAAACACTCAGTGCACCCTGGAGGAGTAGCAGTTTGGTAAGCCATCGTCAGCTGGTGCAGTCCACATATGTCCCAGGGATCCTGGTTCTCACCCCAGGGCCAGGGAACAACCAAGACGAGCGACCAAATAAAATAAACTATTTCTTCCTCCTCTCTCTTCCTGCCTGCCTACTTGCCTTCATTCCTACCTGCACCTTTCCTTTAAGAATAAAATAAAATAAAATTTAACATTCAAAGGAAAGGAAAACTCATTAAGGATAAATAATACAAGCAATACCAAGCCATCCAAAGGAAACCAGTGGGGAGATTTGCCTATATGATCTAAGGGTAAAACCAAATCTCCATTTGCATGAAATCGAACCTCACCAGGTCACTTGGCCCTGCAAGGCTCCAGTCAAGAAAACTGTGAATCCTTCTAAAGACTGCAGTTTCTGGGGCCTCCCTGCGCCAGATTCCTGAAGGCAAGAGAACAAAGGGCTCTTCTTCACATGTTGTTGTTGGACACCCCAGTGTCTCTGAATACCAACTAGTATCTACTGGCAGATTAACATTAAGAAAAGCCAGGAATGATGAGAAGAAAAGCTATCTGAGAGGCCGCGTAATTGAAGTTCTGCAGCAGTTCGAAAATTCAGCTTTCTGTCAATACCCCTGGTCACCCAGCACATGAAGGGAGAGAAGGGGACAGCTACCCAAACCCAGAAGCCGCACACAGGCTAGCGCCCCCCGCTTTGCCCAGAGGCTGACCCAGCCTCCAGCCTTGCCCTTCCAGCATTATACAACCCAGTCAAGCCTGTTCAACAATTTCTTTTCTGAAATAGTCTCTTTGATGCAGCCTCATTTTGTGTTCAGTGACATGAAAGGGATACTGACGCTGATTATCAAAGGCATGTGCTCCAAACCGCCCAACGGCTAATGCCTGAGGGATGTAACTCTATCTCTTCCTGACTTCAACATCCTCCCGCTGTGCAGGGCTCCGTGGTTAAGTAGCACATCTTTTTTCCCCTACTAATTTCACATCAGATATTAATCTGAGCTGGGGGGTGGGGAGACATGAATTAATACCTTAAGCTTGTAGGTCACACTCAGGCCAACATGCTCCATGGAGCTAAGTGCCAAGGACATAGAGAGAAAGCTGACACCCAGGGGCTCCCAAGTGAGCATCTTTCATCACAGGCCCCAGGCTAAGGAGAGTGCCCATTGCTCTGGCCCATGGAGATAGGGTAATAATATTAAAGTAATTCTTAATTTTAATAAAAATTAAATTATTAATATTTTATTAATAATTGAATTGTTAAATATTTGCTTTAAATAATAATTTCCAAAACAACCAGTGTAAACAACTAAATAAAAATAAAATAAAGTGCTTCTTCCTCCTCTCTCTTCTCACTTGTCTGCTCATCTTCAATCCTGCCTGCACCTTTCCTTTAAAAAGAAAAAAATGCTCTCAGAATGAAAGATCTGGCACCCTCCACTAGTAGGCTAATTATTTTATGTTCTAGACATTCAAGATAGGATAAGTTTGACAATCAAGGCAGTAGTAAGTAAATCTGCAAGTTTAAATGAAATTGCATACAACCATTCCAATTACATTTAGAAAGTATTTCATGGCAGACAAAACTCTCATCATCTCTCACTAGAGGGAAAACACGGAATACCAAACAGCATGTGCTGAATAATTTCAGTTTGGTAAAATTAAAATAAACTGACTTGAGCATGTATTTGCACAGAAGACAATCTAAAGCGTTTTATCAAGCCAAGTGATTGTGGCAGAATAATAGGATTTTACATTGCTTTTCTTTAGCCTGTCTTGGCTGATATATATTTTCTAATTTGTTCACAAGGTGTATTATTTCCTTAAGTTATAAAAATGGATTTAACAGACTGAGGCATATTAAGGGGAAGAAAACCATCCTTTTAAAGAAACTGTGTAGAGAGAACCTAGGCATACCAAAGGGAGAATCATCTAAATACTTTTTCAGGTGCTTTTTTTTTTTAAGACCCAGTAAGAGAACACACCTCTTTACACCTGCTGATTAGACCTGCTGATTCATCCACATCTTGGCACCAGCAGCTGGGGATAGAAATCTCAAATCAGTGATGAATCTGAGATGCCCACAACCACTCTTACCATCTATTTTAGTCATTTTCTATCAGGCTTTAAATGAAGGCATATGTTAGGACCACACACGTTTGCTACTCTGATTCTGGTATTAAATGAGTAAACAGAGAGAAACTACAAATCAAAGTTCACCACACAAAGGTGGCTTCTTGTTCCATCATCAGCTATGTGGTATCTGAGTGTGTTTCTCACACTGCCTTGTAGCTGAACTTCTGGCCTCTTGTGTTTGAGAGGGTGTGAGTTTCAAACCTGCAACAGAGGAATGAAGGGTAAATGGCCCCTCTCCGTGGTCTCACAGAAGACAAGTGGGCCGTGAAAGAATCTGAGATTCTGAGAATAATCTAAGAATCCAGATACATAACAGAAGAACTAAGAGAGGGGTAACCTAGAGAAGACTTAGAGCCAAGATAATTAATAAACAGATGAGGCTCTTGAGTATCCAGTGATGCAGTCATTATAGAGGACTGGAAGAAAAAGTAAGCGTGTGTTACATAGCATGAGTTTCAAAATTCTACTGAAAAGTCTTACCATCTAGAAACACACACATATGTATATGTGTATATATCCCCTCACATTCCTAGACATGCACACTGTTTTCTTATGTAACACTGGTCGTAGAGGCTGTATCTGTGTTAGTCGTGACCCTCCCTGGAGTGCCCAGCACTGAAGAGATCAGCAGGCACAAAATAGGCCCAAACACTTTATAAAGGTCTTCAGGCAGCCGGCTCAGGGGCCTTCTGTCCCACTTGTGTGCACTAATAGATTTATTGCAATGGGAATAAATACTGCAAAGAGTACTTTTCTAACCCTTACTAAACTAATATTTGATCTCAGGCCTTTAGAACAAAACAGGCCCAGCATCTATTGAGTGACCATGTGCACAAAAGAACAGTCAAGTATAGAATTGGAGTCAAACAAAAAAAGAAGGAAACTAAGTTCTTTTCTCTTTCTATTGAGCTTTGAAAATAACTCTTTGCCTTTCCTAAGACCTACCAAACATGACCTGACCATCTCACACACCGTGGTCCCCCCACCCACATCTCTCACACAGACCAGGGACAAGGGTCATTCAGGTTTCACAAAATAGGCCCACTTACTCAACCCCCACTCCATATTCAGTGCCCCAAGACATGGGGATAGCATTGCCCATGGCTCCTTTGCTCTGATGGTGGTCTGGCCAGAGTGGACACACCTCCTCACACATTGGGGACCCAGGGTTCTGAATCCTTTCGCTAAACCCCAGGCTCATGCCAGGCCTTCTGATCACAGACCTCACCTATGGAGCTGTCTGGGTTCCTGCAGCCCCCACCTCTTTCCACCTAGAAGGCCCAGGTGATTGTCTGTGGCCTTTTGCTGCCCCCAAGTGGCAAGTGACAGTAGAGACCCTGGAGGGGCTGAAAGAGCGCCCAGGTTGAGGGTGCTGCATGCCCACTGCCCTGACCCCCCACCCCTCAGCAACATAGTGCATCAGATCCCAAACACTGGCATTCGGTCTAGGAGACTGGTGATCACTAAGTGGCAGTCAGACCAAGTCACACCACCGTGTGCTGTTCAGCCAAGGGCTCAGCTCCTGCAGCTGCTTCTCTCTAAGAAATTGGGCATAGATGAAGAAGAGAAAACAGAGAACTGCAGGCCTTCTTCCCCATCGCCAACAACCCAGACAAATAACCTAACCCTCTAACATGTCTTCATGAGCACAACAGAGATGACACCTCTGTACCTATTCAGAGGGCCATGTGAGAAATAGTGCCCTGGTGTTTGGGGACAGGCTGGACCAAAACACAGTCCTCCCCAAACCAGGTTACAGATAAAATACGAGATGCCCACTCAAATTGGAATTCAGGTAAACAATGATTTTTTAATATAAGCACATCTCAAATGTTTCATGGACACATTTATACTAAAATGCTTCCAGTGTTTATCTAAAATTCAAATGTAACTAGGCCTTTGGCTTGTGGAGCTTTTGTTTGTTTTATTTTTTGGGTTTGTTTCTTTTTTCTAATTCTGGCCACACTGGCCCAAATGTCAGGCACTCCTACCTCAGGAGAACATCTTCCCCACAGTCGCATTGGCAGCAACAGTACCACACAGACTGACACACAAGTAACGTTTCTGATGGGAAGGGTGCAACATGGATGCAGAGGAAACCTGCAGTCAGGCAGTCTGCTGGCCGCACGTCACCTTCTGCTTGCGCGGACACCTTAGGACAGCAGCATCAGCTGGCCCTGGGAGTTGCCTCATATCTGATCCCAGCTAATATTTTGTGAAAGTCAGAGATGAAAAGTACTTTTAGGGTCCCACCATCTCCCAGACATCTGTTATTCATTTTCTTCGGTCTTGATTTTGTCTTAATCTTGCACAAGAGCTAGGCGTGCACTTGACTAATGAACCATCTGATTTGGGTTCTAAGCCTGTGGCATTCTCGAGTTGGTATTTCTCTCTTGATAGAACAGATAACCTTCATTTGTTTCCAGACTCGCTTGACACTCATTGCCTCTTTTCCTCTTCATATATTAGGAGAGCACATGGTATAGAGTCGTAGACCTCAGCCCTGGCCACACACTGTAATTATCTGTAAAATTCTGATGCCAGTGCTGTACCCCAATTACACCTGAAAGTCCAGGGTTGGGAGCCTTAGCTTCAGAGTTTCCCAAGGTCTACAGGTGACTCCTGCATGCAGACAAGCCTGAGAACACTGATCCAGGGTGGCGGTTCTCAAACTGTGGTCCCTGGACCAGCTGCATGAGCATTCTTTGGGAATTTGTTAGCCATGAATGCTTTTGGTCCCCATTCCTGACCCTCTGAATCAGAAATTCTGGGGAGGGTTTCCCAGGTGATTGCAGCATATGCTGATATTTGAGGACTAGTACAGAGGAAAGCATAGGCTTTGGAAAGTAAAGCAATCTGGTGCCAATGCTAATACCAGAGCTACCACTATTAACCTCTCAGAGCTCACTTCACATCACACGGAGAGCTGGAGAGACTGAATGAAACGAAGCACATGGGCAGTCTATTACACAGTCTGACAGCAATTCAGTTAATGTAGTGACCAGCCTGCCATTTGAATCAAAGGGAAACACAGGGAAATTCAGACTTTCGATGCTAAAACCCAGAGCACACCAGCATGAGTGGGTCACCCTATTAGCATATGCCAATTCTCTCTGCCCACTCTCACTCATACATCTCAGTGAGTGGTGTGGGGCAAACACCAAAGACTTCATTTCACAATTGGAGATACTAAAGCCTTGAAGAGACTTACCTGCGCCCCCACAATCTGGTGTAGAATGGCTAAGAGGACTTGAGGACTTGAGGACTCTTGATGCATCACGGCACCTGTCTTCATCAGTCAGGGCTGCTGTAACACAGCACCATAGATCAAGTGGCTTAAACAACAGAATATTATTTATCTTGCTTCTGGAAGCTGGACATCTGAAATCAGGATGTCAGCTTTGTCAGGTTCTTGTGAGGTCTTCTCCCAGTTTCAAACTTCTCATTGAGTCCTCACATGACAGAAAGAAGGAGAGGGGACTCTCTGGGGTCCCTTTCATGCAGGCATATATCTCCTTCAAAAGGACTCCACCCACATGACCTAATTCCAAAGGCTACATACACCTCCTAACACCATTGGAGGTTATGATTTCAACATAAGAATTTGTGGGGCACATAAATACTCAAACCATTGCAGACTTATGCTAAGAAGTGTCATGAACTCATCTCTTCCCTAACATAGGTGATCTCCCTGACATGGCTGGTATCTGTGGGACTCTGTTCATATCTGCCCTAATTGTACAGAACCATGAGACATACACAGCATCAGCAACACCCTTGATCCCCACTTACCCTACCAAGTATCTTCTTTTCCCTCTCATGCTCCAATCTAGGATTACCTCTTCTTCCCTTAGGCCTTGTCATACCCAGTAGAATTTACACAACTGTGTTCAAACCTTAGCATGGCTGTATTTTCAGTCAGTGGAATGGAAAACTTTAAGCTCATTAAAACTGCCTAAGGTATGTGTCAGGGAACTGGCTCCCATGTAACCTGGGGCACAAACGAGATGAGACTAAGAAGATTGAATCCCTCTCCTGAAGTTCAGTCTCAGGTCTCTCTTTCTCAGTGTGTGACTTGAGCAAATTACTTAAGTTTCTATTTCCTTATCTGTAATATGGAAGTGATGATGGTCACTACAAAACATTCCTCTTTCGGTTGTGCTCAGATACTCTTTCAGCAAGAAGAAAAGATGAGCGGTTAATTTTGTTGTTTTCTTACTTTAACTCAAATAAGTGCCTATGGGTTAATGCTGATCAGGGAAATACAGTTTTTCCTGAAATATGAACTAAATTATTTTTCCAACCATCACAGCTTTGCCAGGAGTCTTAACTGCCACATTGCTCTTTTCTGGGTAGAAATTTTGCACACAAAGCACACAGGATCCTGCTGTCATGGGAGAAAGGACATGCTCCCAGTGAACAGCTTTCCTGTCAGGCAATCAGGCTGGTGGCACAAGTGAAGTTTACTCGGATGCGAGAAGCCCTGCACGCTGGCATCATATTCACCCTGATGAGACTGGAGAAGCCGTATCAAATGGACTTGGGTCAGGATGGCAATGATCTTGCTTACACCCATATTTACAAATGAAGCGTTTGGGAAAATTACCTCGGAGCTGATTAGGGATGTATGAAAGACATTCTTTAGCGATGAAATGACAAAAATATCTTTGATGGTAGAAAATCATCCTCACATCCATATGCACAGGAGAAAGTTGTAAATGCTCTAGAAAGGGAGAAAGAGATTAAGTGGGAAAGGGAAGATCCCGTATGTTCACTTTCTACATAATCTATAAAATTTTTAATTGTGGTAAAAACAAAATAGCAAAATGTATCATCAGTTACTCAACAACTAAAAGGAATAAACTCTGACACAGAGAGCTTATGGATTAGACTCAAAAATATGCTGAGTGAAAGAATCCAGATCTTCCCCCAATAAAGGGAATACAGTAGTGATTATATTTATATAAAATTTAGAAATATATATGTTAACAGATAGTAGAGTAAAGTGGTTGTTTGGGAGAGAGGTCAGAATGGGTCAAAGCAAGAGACGATAAAGGGCACTAAGAGACCACTGGGGCGCTGCACACATTCACCATCTTGTCTGAGATAATGACTTCACAGGTATTTGTCAAATTTATCAAATTATTCCATTTAAATATGTACCACTTATTATGTCTCAATTATGCCTCAATGAAACTTGAAAATTAAAGAAAAAGAAAAAACAGAGCCATCATAACTCATACTCAAAAGGGCTGCTCTAACGATGAAGCGAGATGCTGCTCATGCTAATGCAAGGGATTTGGAGCAACAGCTGCTACCGTTCTCCATGCCTACATCCCACCATATGCCTGAAGTGTTGAAAATAAAGTAGACTTACACAAATTTTTTTTAGTATTATCTTATCCTTTTTTAACTTTGCAGTTCAGTATAATTAAATTCATTCATACTGTTTGGAAACAGCTCCTGAATTATTTCACCTTGCAAACCTGAAACAGTCCCCATTAAGCAGTTCACTATCTCCCTTCTCCCCAAACCCTGGCCACCATTCTACTTTCTGTTTCTATGAGTTTGCTACTTTAGATGTTCAATAATTGGTACAATTTTTTAAATTAAACATTAAACAGTATCTTTAGGCACTAAAACAGTGTCTGCTTATTGACCATTAATCATTGTGTGCTCTGGCAAATTTTTTACAAGCCTCTCGCTTGCTAATGATGTTAAAATGTTAACTTCCTGTGAAAGAAAGCTATTCAATTTTAGTCAATATTTGATGAGCAATTAAATGTTTTATGACAGGGGTCTATTCACTTCAATCAGTAAAGGGAAAGTTATTTCGAGAAACACCTGCTATCGTCTCAGTTTTCTTGAGTGGTCGATACATTGTGCCAAGATTTGGCCTCTTCTGTGGATGATGTGTGTGTGGAGGCTTGTTCAGCTTGGAGAGTCTGGAATGCTCTCCCCTTGCTAGCTAAGATTTCCGTAGGATTTTTGCAGGAAATAGTTCAGCAAGGCAGGAAGTAAATTGCATGTCTCTTCTCTACCCTGGACCACAGGGCACTATCTTCCTTCTTCCTACAGCCCTCCTCTTTTCACAGGGTCTCTCCCCACCCTCACCAGCCCTGATTTCCCTCCTGCATTTCCCAGATGATTGCCTGGACCTTAAGAACGCAGTTTTCTTGCTGAATAACTTCCCCACCCTTCTTCCTTTTTGTTGTGACATAACAAGTATGTAAAATAGCACAAGGACATTAAATGTCTTTGCAAAATGGTCCTTCTTTTCCCTTTCCATTCTTTTCCTTCCTCCCTGCCCCTTCCCAATCACTTCCACTGGTTGATCTTCACCGGTCTCTAGTACTTCCAGGGAGGTCTGCTTACCAACAAACCAGCCAACCACATGCTGTTAGTAGTCACTAAAGGCCTGCCAATAGCAACCCAGACCCAGAAAAGAAAAGAAAAAAACAAACATGAGACAGATTGGGTTATGTCACCAGATGATCTCAGTGACCATCCTTTCCCTCCTCTTGGAGGGAAATCATCTACATGAAGTGCTATTGTGGGAAGAGAAATTGAGCATCAGGTGTGACTTTTTCTTGCATTAATTCCTTTTGCCTCAAGTTGCACAGAAGTAACCCAGTGGGCTCAGATGGAAACTACAAAAAGTGGGTTTGTGTCACAGCCTAGGAACACCAAGTTTGGGAAGCCACTGCTTTTATAACCAACAAGTTTGCTCTCTAGGGAATGAGAGATAGGGAGATGACATCTCATTTCTCAAGGGCATCAGCTGCAAGAACAACTCTGCAGATGATCAGAGAAAAGCATAGTCAGTCTTGGCATACCCTAGAAGAGCACATGAGGCCTGAGGAGAACTCTCCCTGCCAACATTGGTTCCAAGGCCCAACCTGCTTTTATTTGATTATGTAACTTTCAATGAGGCACAAAACCATTCCAGCTTCTCTATTTTTTTTTTTTCAATTTTATTTCCATTTAGTTGTTTACGCTGGTTGCTTCCCCTGGGACTCAGGACTGGAACGCAGGTGTATGTGGCCTGAGTCCTTCAGATGCACTTCAGGTTACTATTCCACCAGGGCACACTAGTTTCTCATTTTCTTTGTCAATAAGATGATAATGGTAATCTATAACTCACTTGTCTCACAGTGCAAGGAACCTACGTGAGAGAGTGGAATTTTGAGGAAGCAACGAAGAGACCAGTTTTCTATTTGGGAATTTCCATTGGCAAGCACCAAGGCCATAAAAAATCCATAAGTCATTCCTGAGTCTCCACAAGCCTGCAGAGAGGAATATTTTGAAAATAGATTTGAAGCCCAAGTTCCACACAGTCAGGTTTAGCCTGTACTTATGGAAGAAGGCCAAATTCTCACCAACTCCCCCATTCTTTGTAGAGAAAGTTCCCTTTATCCTGACACTAAATACTAAGTGTTCTAGAAACTTCCTTCCACTACAACTTGTCTATTCTGTACCCTCTTACCTCTGCCTCAGTTCTTTCCTACACAGCCACATGTCCTGAGGCTTCAAAAGGAGACTGATTGATGCCAATGCAGTTTGGAGAACTGTAGCCAGCACGGTACACTCCCACAAGATGTGCTCATCTGAGAATCTTTACCTCTAACATTATAGCTCAAAAGCATTCTTTTCTAAGTGTGCAATTCTAATACATAAGTTGTATCAAAACCAGTTGCTGTCTAAATCTGATTTTTTTAAATAATTCATTTTCTCCAAAAGTTCTAACAAAAATTTGAAAGGAGTCGATTGAAAAGAAATTTGACTTCCTTCGGCCAATAACCCATGAATTACATATTTTGTATAAGATCCTGGAAACAAGATATAAAGAGAAACAGTAGGATTACTGAAAGGAAACCCTTAGAAGAAGACCTTCGAAACCTTCTAATTACACCCTTAAGATGCCCATTGTTTTTCCAGGTTACTGACCAAATGCTTTATCCTAATAAACACTTAATTTACAACCTTATCTATATTAAATCATCAAAATATATGCATCCTCACTCTGACTCTGAGGTAGGTGAAGTAGATATAATTATTCCCAATTTAAAGACTACCAAACTGAATCACCCAGAGGTTAAATGACTTGCCCAGATTTATTTATCAGTAAACAAAGATGAAATCAGAACTTGCTCTCCTGATTCATCATCAAGTTCTATTACATATCTGTATTTGAATCCCCCACATTATTTGTAGGAAATGTGTGAATAATCTGGTCAAAGAAGTAAAAGAAAGCACCTAGCTACTTTAAAGACATGTAGGCTCATGAAGATATGCACCATAGACATAGATAAGAACACTGGTAGGTAAGTATGTCGATGGGTAGGTAGGTTGGCAGTTAGATAAGTAAGAAAAAGACACGTGCACATGTATCTATAAATATTTGAAGTAACTTAGAAAAACTAATCACAGTTAAAAACAGAATCAGAATTCCTTGAAAGGGGCAAATAAGTGGATCCTACCAGTCCCAAAAATTAGGAATAAAAATCAGTCCTGCATCCCCTGTGATCATATGGAAAATACTTGTCACGGTAGGATCAATAGAAACTCAGTTGGAGAAACCATCTTTCCCTGTCCTAAAAGTTCCTGTAAAAAGTATGGGTGCCCCTGGTGGATTAGCAGCTAAGTCAATAGCCTCCAAGGATGTAGGCCACATACCCCTGAGTTCAAGTCCTGGATCCAGGGGGAACAACCAGTGTGAACAACTAAATGAAAAATAAATAAAGTACTTCTTCCTCCTCTCTCTTCCTACCTGCTTGCCTTCTACTGCCTCATTTTTGCCTATACTCATCCTTTAAAAAAATAGCATGTAGGGTAGCATGACAGAGTTCTCTACTCTGCTTCTCTGTAATATAAAGGTTTGTTCTTCAAAATTGCATTTCTATGTCAGCTGCCCTCTATAAAAGTTGAAGACATGACATTAAATCAATTCATGAGATGCTTTCCTGTGGGAAGCCAAGATAGTGAGATCAAGGTACATAGCTTTTAGATGATCTAACTCAGAGCTAAGATGTACCTGGTCTCCCATCCTGTTTTCTATCTCTTAACATCTAATTTCCACAGACAGGAAGAGCTCTGTGTGTAAGCATCTGACACCCCATAAACTTCAGCCCTGAGAAGCTACAGATGTACCGCAGTCAGATACCCAAGCATTAAGAATTCAGGCCAAAAAGAAACAGTGAAATTAAAAGGAGAAAATAGCCATGACTTTAAATGTAAAATCTAGATAAGATAATGTTTTATAGTCCATGTGAATTAATACAAACATATTCCAAGTCTGATTACTTCAGTTTCTTAGAGATTGATTCTTGAATTCATTTGGAAGTTTCACCACCGCCCACGTAGTTAACTTCTGTCCACTTGTTTAGCTAGTTCATCTTCTGAAGTCTCTGACAGTCATTATTTGACGTGACTCTCTTCAGCCCATTTTCATATTTCAGCTGCCCCTGCCTGCTCACTCTGACACATCTTCATTCAGTGGGAAAAAAATCTCCTTTCCAATTCCAGCTGCAATGCAGCCCAACAGGTGTAATCTCTGAAAGAATAAACGAGCAAAGATGTGAACCGACTTCTGCATGAATGAATGTGTATTCAGTTCAACAAACACTCACTAAGTTCTGTGTATGCCAGGAAATGTGCAGGAGCTGAGTTTTCAAAGATGAAAAAAGCATACCTTACCCACTCTGTGAAGTTCAGAATTTAACAAAGAAGCATGTGCTGCTGGTACACAATTCTTACAGGAAACCAAGTCCGGTGAGTGCCATGACAGAAGTACAGAGTGTGAAAAGGTTCATGTTGATTGCAAGAATGAACAAACATTGAGAGGTGCAGTGATTGCTTACCCAACATCCACTCTGCCACCCAAGTTCTTTGCTAATAGAACCGTGATTTTGTTCAGGTATCCATCCATCCATAAAGCAAGTCATAATAACTCCATTCTCCTTGCCAGGATTGCCTTAGGCATAGATATGTGCTAAAATTCTGGCCAAGAAGATATGAGAAAGATTTTGCTACTGTCTTTTCAGGTAAAGCTTAACCAACTTTGACTGCAAATCACAACTGATTTGGGGAAACATTAAAATGGCAACAAATTGTGATTTAAAATCAAATACAATATGTAGTTTTATTAAAATTTTAACAATCATATTTCTATTATATCATGTTTTCTGTTTTTGTAAACCCCCTCCCCCACAAATAAAACAAGATCAACCTAGGTTTGTGCAGCCCAGTATGTGATACATGTGACTATTTTAATAAATTAAAAAATATTAAAAATTTAGATCCTAAGTCACACTACCTACTGTGAGGTTAGTGATAGCCATATTAGACAGCACAAATACAGAACATTTCCAGCCTCAGAGAAAGTTCTATTGGAGAGAGCTGGTCTAGCACAAACAGTGCTCATCTTTGAATCCAGTGCTTGGCACATAATAGGCAATGAATCAGTGAATGAATGAATACTAATAATCACTTTAGTTATTATTTAGAAGAGTCAGGATAAAATAGGACCAGTCCTATCCTATCAGTAAAAGTAATAGAACTATTTAGCATATGGTCAAGTCAATAGCTTACTGAGACATAAGGATGATGAGACATAGAGAGTCCTACAGGATTTGTGCATGGATAGACTTCCATAAGTACCAGAGAGTTCACCTATTTACAAAGTGACACCTATGCTGAGTTGATATGCCTGGACTGAGAATCCATCATCTAGGGCCTCCATTAGACAGGCTTGTGGTTCATATGTTCCTTAATGTGTTTCTATGGACTTGAATTTCCCGAAAGCAATTGAGCCTTTCATTAAGATTAATCTCCAAAACCTTTTCTAGTCCTGAGCTAGCAGGCAACACACTAATGTGAACATTCGAGGAGCCTGGCCTCAAGAGTCACCACAGCCCTGTCTCGGCTCTGTGACAAAAGCAAGTTGTCCAACTTCCCCAAGCTTGTGTTTTCCATCTACACAATGGGAATTTTTTTAGAGTCCTACTAACAAACCCTGGGGCTCTGACGACAGAACTGAGATTATGGTGGGGAGCGGGAGTAGGGGCAAGTGGAGCCAAGGGTGCAGGTGACACTAGCAGAGGGTTATTAGTGCTTTGGTGGTCAATTGTGTGAAATTTGTACATTTGAGGAAGCATGAACTCACCCTCTAAAACACACAGAATATTGTAAATCAATATTACCATAATAAAAACAATTTTAATTAAATTCTTTAAAAGATTCTACCTGCTGGTGGAGTAGCAGTTATGTCTATCACCTCCAAAGGAGCACAGGCCACATACCCCTAGGTTCAAGTCCCTGGTCCAGTGGGGAAACAGTGTGTACAACTAAGCAAAAATAAAATGCTTCTTCCTCCTCTCTCTTCCCTCCTGCTTACTCGCTTCCATTCCTGCTTGCAACTATGCTAAAAAAAAAAAAAAAAGATTCTTCCAGAAAGTGATGGGCAGTGTGTATGAGTCCTGGGCTCCTGCCTGGCACACAGTACGCTGGACAAACAGCTTGTCAGCACAGCCGGACTCAGAAGATACTCAGCAAATAATGGGATCATTCCTTTTCCCTCCCCTGGCACAGGGTCTGTCTAAAGCCTCTCCAGATGCCCTTTGAATTTTGAGGGATTGAGCTTTTAGTTTTGTTTTGGGTTTTTCTAGTGGTAAGTTGTAGATATGAACACATCAATGAGAAGAAGAAGGTCCTGAGTCAAAAGAGAAATCAGGTTCTGAAAATCAAGTCTGTCCACAGAAAGGGCCCAGTGAACAGTATCAATGCCACTGTTACCTCATGGCACACTTTCCACCCTCATAAAAAAAGACCCTGGATTGAGGATGTGATCCTGAATCTAATCAAGAGAAGTCATGCTGAGCTTGAATATAGCTGAACAACGCGGGTCTGGGGGGTCTCTGTACCCAGGCTCCAGAGACTGGGGCCTTGCCTTGTCCCTCAGCCCAGTAGTCCGTTCTCACCCTCCAGGCACCTTTGTCTGCTGGCCACTTTGCCTCCTATCAGCAGAGGCTATGCTCCCCTCCCCAAACTCAACACCCATGTTCCCGAACCCCCATCTCAGCTCTGCCTGACCTTTCTTCCCCCAGCATTAGCCTTCCTACATAAGATTCAGGAAATTCTCCCTAAAATGCTAATATGCGTGCCTAAAGATCTATGCATTTAGTAGGAGTGAAATTAATGGGGCAAACGTTGTTAGGCCATGAGTCCCTAACCTTCCTAATTCCATGTACCTTCAAGAGAGCTTCAAAGTTAAAATGAGGGTGTGTGCTTATAAAAGTGACCAATAAGGAGCAATTTTGTTTTCTATCTCCTAATAATACATTCTAATAGATAAGCCTCTCTCTGACGTGATATAGACTTGAATGAGATGTGTTCACTCTTGAGAAATTCGCATAGTCCTGGAACTTACTAGTGGTTTTACCCCAGTGTTCTGTCACTTGTCACAGATTCAGTAATGCCACCCAGATAGAACTCAACATCCCTCATTCAGCTGACTTGTATGTGTTTATAGTAATGCACTCTATAAAATATTTTGCTAAGCACATGTAAACATTTGTATTAGCCTTGACAGCAGCTTCTGGCCTGCAGACTGAGTATTTGCCCAATTCATCTTTTCATGATTTTATTAACTTGATATAATCGCTCTTTTCCACTTTGATTTTTTCACACTGAAAAAGACTTCATGAGTCTATGTGCTCATGTTTAGGTCTTTTCCCAACAAGAAGTCCAAAATATATCAAATGTTTTTAGACAACTTAAATATTTCAAGTCATCTTTTTAAATTTTTTAAATGAACCTTTCGATGTTTTTGTGTATGTCTTCTGTTTCTTCCAACATTTCATGGTCTCCAGTATACAGGTCTTTCACCTCTTTGGTAAAATTTATTTCAGGGCATTTAATTATTGTTGATGCAATTGTAAATGGGTTTCCCTCATTTCTCTTTCTGCTAGTTCTTTATTTATATATTGAAATGCAATGGGTTTTTGCAAATTATTTTGCACCCTGCCATTTAATTGTATTTATTATTTCTAATAACTTGTTTTAATGGAGTCTTTGGTATTTTCCACGTATGTTATGTCATCTGAAAATACTGATTTACTTCTCCTTTCCAATTTGGGTAACTTTTTTATTTTTTTATCTAATTGCTCTGGCAATATGATTTTATTTTAGGGATTTGTTCCATCCTTGACCACACCCTCTCCCCAAGATAGTGTAGTAAACATTTAACTAGAGTGCATTTACATGATTTGGGGCAAGCTTTAAAGAAACAGACATTTGCATAAAGTTCTTACTCTTTCTTTTACGTGCTTATTATCTACTGGTGCTTAACTTAACAGAGGCCTAGTGTTTCCCAGGCTTAAGGAGACCTTGCTTTGAGTAATCACCCAGAACAAAACCTGTTTCAAGTGCTTCTAGGTGTTTCAAAGGTGAAGACAGACGTGTATTAAATCAACTATCGGCAAACTTTTTATCAAAGTGTGTGTAGTGGGTGCGGGGTGTCACTACTAAATTTGGGAGCACAGCATCAGTTTTCTGTAGCTCTTCCCTGACATCAGAAAAAAATCATGCATTACCTGATGTTACTATTACCTCTGCAGGAGTCCTTTGCTTTTTTCTGCAGATGTTCCTGTCCTACCAGACAAAGATGTCAGTCTGTTGCAAGTTTCTAGGGCTGAGTATCTTCACATTTCAATAACAATGACAATTTTCCTGCCAGCCAGGGAAGAGTTTCCCTTACCTACCTGTGCATTGGTGGAGTGCCTGCTGGTACAAAACACTGGACTGTGCCTAGAAGCCAGCTCTAGAATAAGGGACGACCAAGTCATGATGGCAGCATGTGGGTGCAATGGCCCAGGAGGAACCAGGTGCTCCGTGACAGAAGAGATGTGACCACTGTGTAGAACATAGATGACTAATAGTCACACCCAAACTGAAAAGAAAAGATGTGGGACACTTCAGAGCGAAAATGCAGAAACACAATTCAATTCTGCTTCGGACATAGTAAGTATGAGATGCAGGACCTGGAAACATCTAGAGAGAAGTTTGAAGTGCTCCAGAAATACCACAAACAAGTCTTACATTCACAACCCCTGGCATGTTGAGGTTCACAAGCCACAGCTTGGTTGGTCTCCACCAGATTGCAGTACACGAGGAAAGACCCAGACAGTGAGTAGGCGGGAAATCGGGGGAACTTCAGGCAGTAGCTATGGAGCTACAGAGTTCCTCTTTTCTGGAAAACACCATATCAATGAGAAGGATGTTCCAGAAAGCTCACCGACAGATCCACCAACAAATCTCCTTTCCCACGTACCATGCCCCAAGGGTTTGCTGCTTGGGTGTCTTCCATCGGAAGGCAGGCGTTTACGCTTTCCTGGTCTCTGTACCCTTGGCTTTATCCTTTATACCCTAACTCCCTCAGACACGTTTTAATTTGCACTGTAAGATTTTTATAAATGGACTTAAATAACTTGTGGAATAGGAAAATTGATACATAAAAGTGAGGATCCCAAGTATGATTCAGTGTAGTGTCTAAATAATTTTACGTACTAAAGAAGATACCTTCCATTGTGAAATGAACTAGTGTTTCTCCATCTGGAGATTTTAGGCGTTTGTTTCACCGCTAACTGCATCCTCTCCATCACAGGTGGCCCAGGGTCCAGGACCCTGGGAAAACACGACTGCTCCTCCCACTTACATGCTCTTCTCTCGGAAACGATGGTCATCTCTATCCCTTTCCTGAAATCCTGTTGCTGGAGATTTTTCTAGAAGGTGTGTGACATGAGTTGGAATTTTACCCAGAGTGATGGGAGAGACAAGGGGCCGCCTTCCCTGCACCCACATAGCCCTTGTGTTTTAGTAACCCAGGAAAGTGGGGTTCCTAGGGATGTGGAGTATCAGGAGGCCAGGACTGGTATGGGGCAGCACAGAGCAAGGAGAGTGGGGTCGAGCTTGAGGATCACCAAGTCAAGTGGGAGTGTAGGGGAAAGGTTACTGCAGGACATCAGTCCCTTAATGCCCATGATAGCCCAGTCACCTATCTACCTACATACAGTAGGAAACGCCGTGGTTCACCAAGTCTCTTCCCAAAAGACTTCTGAGACTCCCTGAGAAGACCCACACAGCCCACAGACCCAGGCCAGCTCTCCAATACCCAAGACAACTTGCAGGTCACCTCCTGCCATATCACAGTGCTCTCCCCTAGAAGTTCCCCTCCCTCCTCCAGCATGGACACAAGCTGCCTCCTCAGTGTCCCCAACACTAAGATCAGGCTATACCTTCCACAAAAACGTATTGAGACTTGACGAGACCAGGGGAGAATTTCAAAACAGAAAATAAAAAACCCTAAGAGCGAAGTGTCAGACACAACTGTGCACAGATGACCAGGTCTTCCAGACACCAGTCTCCACTTGCCCAGGGATGGTTTCCTGGTATATCCTGGACTAATCATTGCTAGCTCCCACTTCACTTTGAGTGTCCCAAAAGAAAACTAAATTCTATGGTTTATCTACCCACCACCACTTCAAAGTGCTTTCAGCAGGGTGCCTCTCCCCAAAGACTGGTGCCTCCAGCTCCCCAAAGGGCAACAAAAGGGAATGGATGGTCCCTGCCTCTAACCTGCTTCACAGTCCATGCAGCCATGCAGAAGGCAACCTTTCGGCCATGCTATCAGATGTACGTTCAAAGATGTTTTATTTTTTTGAGAACCGGATCATAAATGCACATGTTTTTCTTCCCTTAATAAGTTACTAATCATACCTGATTATCAGTGAAACAGAATAACCACTCCACATCCTCTGGGCAGATTCTCAAGCTATTCACCTAAAGACAAGCCCACTAGGGGTCAATGCTGACTGGAAAACATCAGGTACCTGGAGTAAACTGGATCGGACCTAATTCAGTGCCTTTATAATTAGAAAAAAAAAGGACTTGGTTCTCTAAGCTCTTGGCTGATCTGTCACGTGACTTCATGACTGAGCTGCATGAATCTATCTGCTCCTTCTTCTTTGGAACCTTAAAATTAAAGGGAGCTTTCAACATTAGCTGTGTTGTTTTCTCACTCATTATTCCATCAGAGAATAGCCTGTATACCCGAATTCTCCCCCTGCACAGTGACCCACCCCCTCCTGCTCAGCAAAACCATGGCTTTGACTTCAAGACATAGTTTCAGAAGGTACATGCTTGTCACAGTGGTTTCTGCTGTGCAGCAACAAAGGAATTTTAGATCTTGTACACTCATACAAAGTACAAAGAGTCCACTGACCCCGCAGCCCCTCCACACGCACAATACTGCCTTCCCGTGTTGCTGGATTGCTCTTTGCACCATAAAAACCCCAATCAAGAGAACTGAACAATCTGAAGGGGCTCATAGATGTGTAGAAATGGTTCAGGGACACTAGAAAACTGTGACAAAGAACATGTACTAAGGACAATTCTGGAGAGAAATAGGCAATAGATATGCTAAAGAAAAATGGATGATAATTCTCAAAGAGATCATTTCTGTTATCATATTGCTTCCAAAATGAAATCAAAAGCAGAAGAGAAAAAAGCTCATCGAACTTCAGTCAAGTGACTTGAATTATAACCTTAACTTCACGTCTGTGGTTTTCAGGACAAATCACTGAGATTTTTGACACCTTGCTTTCTTCATCTGTGACATGGAAACAGCGATACACACTGTTGTTTGTGTTTGTGACCCATCAAACTCCATAAACCTTCTCTGGTAAAAGCATCTCAAATTCATCCAAAGGAATAAACTTCTTCCACTCTAGCTGCACTGCACCCTCCCTCATTGGGCATCTTGGTAGCACTCTTATCAGTATTTTTGAGTAGAGCCCTCTAGGGTGATAAGAATAGGGAAGGGCAGGTGTTTGTACTGACACAAAAACGTATACAAGGTGTAATAGCTAAAACAGGAGGCAGGAATTTAAATGGAGTAACCTAGCTAAAGCCACTGTTAATAAGTCATAAAAAGCATGTTTTCAGCCAGATTTGTCTAACTCTTCCACAGACCAGAGAGAAATCAGTGGACATTCATTCTTGAGCCTCTCATGTTTATGCAATATTGCAAACTCTACAGAGGACCAGGCACTCTGAGGCGGTTTCCAATGTCATGAGCTTTAGGATCTAGGTGAGGAGACAGGGCATGTGAGGCATGTATGAGCAAGCTATGCCTTCTCCTCTCTGTGCACAGACAAGATTTTCAGCAACCCCAACTCCCAGGGTATACCTGAGAGGGTCCAAAGGAAACTTCATGTTCACAGCAGAACTTTAGCTGCTCCCTCCTTTCTTTTTCTCCCTTCTCAGACCCCTCCTGTTGTTCACATGACCCTGAAGACTTGGGTAGGTGTCTTATCCAGGCGCTGTCTCCTGACATTAAAGCTACCAGCCTTAGGGTACCAAGGAGTGCAAGCATCTGACAAAACTGGGAGCGCCATTGCCATAAGAATGCAGTGCCCCACATCTCACAAAATAATCCATGAAAAGAGATCAGTTAGCTTCTGGCCTCAAATGCACTCTCCAAAGCAAGTCAATCCAGTACAGAGGCAGATGGGATCAGTCACACACCCTCCATTACCTTCATTTCTTATCCTTGCTCCTAGCCCCAAATCAAAACAAACAAACAAACAAACAAAACCCAAACAACATCATACTCCCTTCAGCCAAATATGTAAGTATCATGCATATTCTCACAGTAATAACAACTCAGAGACATCATTGCACCATTAATCTGCAAACAGTAAACTTTGTAATGCTTGTTAAAGCAATTAAGCTTGAATGCTTGTATATAAAAGTATATATAATATATATATATACACATACACAAACATACATCTGTATAAGAGTAGACAATGTACATATATATGTACATATATAAGAAGAAATACAAAAATATGATAAATTTCAAAAGACTAATGCCCTTTAGTGAGAAATCAGTCTTAGCAGAATGCTTTTCAGGGAAAGTAGAATTTAAGCAAGGACATAAAAATAGAGAAGCAAAAGGATCATTAATTTATGCTTACATAACTCCCAAACTTCCCCTATCAGAGCAGTTCTCACACAAAATTGTAATTCTCTATTTACTGTTTTGTATCCTCCAATAAATTTTAAGATCCATGAGGGAAGATCCTGTGTAGTTTTTGTTCAATATTGTAGCCCAGAAGTCTTTCAGAGTCTGACCCACAGTAAGCATGAAGTCAATATTGGATATATATTGGATGGATAGGTGGAGAAATGGATAGATGGATGATTGGGTGGATGCAAGCATGGTTGTTGGGTGGGTGCATGAGTGGACAAAGGGAAAGACATGAGAACTGCATGGGCAAAAGATGTTCTTTGTACGCCTCAAGAGAGCCTTGCTCACTTTCTAGGCTACTTTTTAAAAACTGCTTATCTACTCAATGTTCCTTGGAAAGTACACATTCAAAAATGAAAAGTGTAGCCACCAAAATTCTTTTCTAATGAAAGTACCATGTAATGGAGAAATGTGAATAAGGTACAAGGGACAGACAATGTTAAAAGCAAGTACTGGATAGTCTATATACAAAGTGAGTCCTTAAGCAAGAATAATTTAAAAAAAATACAAATAAGTCATCCTTATTTTGGAAAATGTTATCAACAGATTCAGTAAAAATTTGAATCACAATATAGCATAGATGAAAAGCCCAGGACTTAGAGTCTAAACATCTGAGTTCTGTCATTTACTTGCTCTACTATAGTAGGCAACTCACTCAATCTCACCCTATCAATAAGCAATAATAATAATATCCAGTTAGTCATCCTGATGGGCAACAAGGATTACAAGACATCATAAAGGTGAAATTTCTCTGTCAACTAGCAGGTACCTTACAAATGTTGATATTCATCATTAAACCTTTGACCAACCTGTGAACATAGAAATGTCACAAAGAGCATACTCCTTACCCATTTCCAAATAAAACTGAGGCAAAGACATCCACCTAAGTTACCTCATGTCTTGATGCAAAATAAAGTCATGAAAGCTGAGTATCTTCTGGCCCTGATCATATATTCTGCGCCATAACTCTCAGGACTGCACATGGTGGAAGGTAGTTAGCTAGGGCTTCAGTGAACAGCAAGATGTTCTAACTCGGGAAGACACATGCAGCCAGCCTCATACTGGTACTATATAAAATAGAAATTTCAGATACAAACACCAATGGCTTTCAATGTTCTGGGCAGAAGATGGGGCACTAAGTGCCGTCTATCCCAGCATCAAGGCTGTCAGCCTTTAAAGGCTCTCATTGGATCTCAGGATTCTCTAAAATAGTCTGGATTTTATCCTGAAATGAATCTTAAAGATCACCTACTTAAACCTCAGTCATTATAAAAATGCTAAAATTGACACTAAAGAAGTGGTGTGATTTATTGAATATTCACAATCTGTTGACCCTGGGGACATCAAAGTAGACATTACATTTGGCAATAAAGAAATAAGAATGAGCATAAGATTCTAATGTCTGGATACTTTTGAGATCACAGATGGAAGGAAAATGCAAAAGTGCTGTTTATCAGGTGCTGCTGCTCTTGGCAAGACTGTTATCTCTCTGGACTAATGCGAACATAAAGGAAGTTACACATTTAGTCTAACATGCAGGTCATGTTTTGCCTGTAGCTTCAGTCAAAATTCTGTTCTGATTTTTGCCACTAGGCCAGCTGGCAGGATGTGGCTACAGAAACATTAAAATTGCATATCTTATTCAAGGACGAAGAAATTATGAGCCTCTCCAAACCCTCTCACTAGGCCCTTCTCTTTACAACCTGCCCCATTGTGAGTCACTGTGAATATTACCTAGTGTGTTTAATACACACTGCCCCAGAGTGCTGACAAAGCCCTGGGACAAATATCTTGGGTATAACTTCTGACTCTGAACTAATGAGGAGGAATACAAAATCCACTGTAGAGTGAAATACAATTCTGATAGACACACACACACATGCACACACACGCACACACCTCAGTTGCTTCTAAACATAAAACTGGGATGTGGGCAGCACAAAGACCCATTGACTGGGCAGTAGGTGAGCTGGGTCATCATGGTGACTTGATGTTAGGTGGAGCCTGGGTGCCACCAGCTACATATGAAGCCAGCTCTCCCTTTGAACTTTTCAAGAGATCGTGAGGAAATGGAACTGCAGAAGTTTCCATGTGCAGAAATAAATGTCTTTATGCCTGGCCCTCTCCAATTATTGCCTTTCATCCCTGTATCAGGAGTGCTATTTCTATCCACATCCTCATAATCAACATTTTCAACATTGTTATCAGCACTGGGGTTACTTCTGCCCCACAAGAAAACAGAATGTGCTTCCTATGCCCACAAAAACAAATGGAAAGATAAAGCCACATGAAAATGAATTAAAATCAATGCCCAATTATTAACCTTTCAAGTCTTACGTACAAGAAGAGGAACATGAAAAGAGTATAATTTGAGAAATATCTTTCCCACTCCAGTAGCTCAGTTTTCTGTGTGCACAGTGTCATCAGTGGACATCGATAGCTTCTTTGCATAATTTAAAGGTTACAAGGTAGTGACTATGAAGAACTATGTTTTCAACACTAGAAACTTCTCAAGTGCAACCTTGAGAATGTCACAAGCAGGAGCCACTCCTCTCTGGATCCTGGGACGCCTCCTTCTAGAGCATACCTCGGGGAAAGAGTAGCAACATAGCGTGCCCTGTGGCGAGGTTTTGGGGCCTCCTGAAGGGCAGTTACCACCTTCACAGACCCAGTCTGCTTCATGCCTGCCATTCCAATGTGTGGGGAAACCGAAACTCCCAGATGAACTTGACCATCAAACAGTGGTAGACCGGGAGTCATATCGATCTTCCCTGAATTGAGCTGGTGAGTGGCACCAAGTGGACCCCCAGGGGCCCACATACCCACCATCATCACCTGAATCAGTGGACACATTCTTATCATGTAGCTAAACCTCATTTTAATCTCCCCAGTTGTATACTTTCTGCTTAATTAGTCAGATGCAATTATACATTCTAGAATGTCACATAGGTTGGACTTTTGCAGCCTCTTCCCTCACTTGCTGGATATGGAAACATCACAGCCTAATAGATAACCACTAACACATAAGCTCAGTTTAACATGTACCAGGGCCAGACACGAGCAAGACCGAGGCTACCCCTCCCTTGCACAGGTTGAGGAGTCTCAATCGTTGTGCTCAAGGAAAGCTCTGTAGATGACAATATCAGTTAAGTGTCACAGACTTCCTGCAAGAAGGTACATTGCCTTTCAACTCTGAGGACACAGCAATTCCAGTTGTGCCAGGGTTGGGTTTTTATTCAGCACATCAGCCCCTCATGAGCATGGGGCACAAGCTAGCGTGTCAGCCTTGCGTGTTCTTGCAGCCAAGAGCAGAGTCAGGGAACCAGTCTGCAAAATCATGCAGATGGATGCACTTTCTGGAAAAGAGCCACCTGAGCCAAGACCTACTGATTCTCCAAGTCTGGCCTTATCCCCACATCCAAACTCCCTTTAAAGAACCTGAACACTGGTGGTGAACTAAATATGTTATATACAGATGTGGATTTACAAAGATGCACACTTAAACCTACCGAATGCTATGATGCAATGTTCCTTCAACAAAATTAGCTTTAAAAAACTATTTAACATCCTTTATTCCCCAAGATTTAAGGCAATGTGGTCACCACAAAACCTTTTTTAAAGTCTGCTCTTTTCGAATTGCACCTGGGAAGTAAGCAGGCAGCCCTCCAGCTCCCGCCACCCTATGGCGCCCTGCACTGACAAAATCCCCAGTTGTGGTTTCAAACCGCATTTGTACAAACCATCATTTTCCCTTCTTGGGTTTCTAGGCTCCGTTCTCATGCACATGCCAAGTGTATGAAGTTGTGCAAAGCTCAGGAAGCAAATTCCTCTGTAAGAAAGTGATTTATACAATTACAGTTGTAGGCCCGGATACTGTCAGAATAAATCTGGTTCAGTTTTTCTCCAAGTTCTTCTTCATCGTTTATCTTTCCCTTTTCCCCTCTCCCTGCTTGGTCTAATCCTCCCCAACACACAAGCTCCTGCCTATACACCACACACATAGGCAGGAGCCCCTTTGCTCCATTTTCAAATCAGAGGGCAGTGATAGAAGCCCTTCTGGGGTCTGTGCTGCCATTTGTGCTCCCACCCACAACTGGCCAAACCCAGGGCTTCGGATCCAGCTGCAGAGCTTGGTCCCTGAAATGTCAGCCTCACAAATGACTCCAATGTGACTCCTGCATTGGCAGCTTCGCCAAGTAGACTGAAGTGAGCAGAGCCTTTCCGGAAGTTTCTGCCCTTCCAAACGGGAGTGTGAATAATCAAGAAACTCAGCTACTACACAGGTCTGGTGCATTGCATTCATGTAACAGAAGCTTGACCACAGATCTTGCATAGCTGTTAAGAGCCACAGTGCCCTCTGTGGTAAAGTGAAATGAGATTGTCCATCCTAAGAGGACACGTGCCTTTGATGGAAAGATAGCAATGGGTCAATGTGAAGACCAGTTGTCTGATTTGGTCTTAATTTCCTCCTATTGGGCAATTCTGCCTGTTTACAGTGGGGAGGAGGGAGGTTACTTCCGAGTTAATTTTCCTCCTGCCTCTTTGTCTTGTAACCCTAAGAAAGTATTCACATTGCCTTCAGAGAGGTCCCTAAGCAACCAGTTTTTCTTGCAAGAAGCAAGAGGAGGAACATTTGCTTATGGAATTAAATGGCCTGAGTTCTGGCCCCAGATCAGAAACTTGGGCTGACTTGGTTTTTAGCTCTATCCAGTTAGTGGAATTTCTTGAAGACTGCTTGGATTTCTTTCCATGGTGTCAGCCAGGAAGGAAGTGCTGGCACTCTGCTATCCCCAAACATTTGTGGGTTCAGATGATCGCCCTGTCTCTGGAGAAATGCATTGCATTCTGTGTTACATGTTCCCTACCAATGTTTTGATGTCCAACAAATGTTATGAATAATGAATCATGTCTCCCATCTGCTCCCAGACCTCTTTACCCAGCAGCCCCTCCAAAGCAGAGAAAAGAGGGTGCTGGACTTAGCTGTAGGAGAGTACACCTGCATCTGGCCATGAGATTGCATTTTTGCCTCTTCATTATTGTTCCTGAGTAAACCTAGTAAACGCCTCCTCAGGAATAAAGTGGAAGAGTGAAGGGAGCACCAGTAAATGGCAGGTTCCTTGGCAAACAAGTCTTATGCTCATCAAAAGATCACAAGGGCACATCAAGAGTCAGATCAGGGAAGAGTTTCCACAGTACAAGTAGAGTCAATTACCACATGAGTGGGTCCCAACAGTCCTTTTGGAATTTTCCTGGAGGTTCATTCCCTTCTGACTATTATTAAATTGTTCTTAAACCTATTAAAAACAGGTTTGTCCATTTGAAAATTAGATCTCAAGGTAGCACACAACTTTAATCACTTATTCTAATTTTCTGGTGCTCACAAGCAGAGAAGCTGTGCAATGTTCTTGTAATGGGATCCTCGCTACTACCCAGACCTCAGTCCCCTGGAAGAGCTGCTACGGGGTCTCCTCACATGAGGCAACCCTCCAGGGTCTCAACCCAGTCACGGGGGGCCCACACCCACACAGTCCTGGAGGCCCTTCTCATAGCAAGTAGCCCTTCTACTCTCTTAACCAAGATACGTGCCCTGCCACCTTTCTCCCCTGGTGTGGTTTGGGGCACCCATGTGTTCCTGGCTATTCTTCTCTGAGAGGTCATCACTTGGTTATGGCCCCTTTTAGAGAATCAGGAAACCCACAGGCTCCACGGGTGGTCCCACAAAGCCAGAACAGGACCATCACTCCTCTCCTCTAAAGACTACCCTTTTATGATCACAGCCATCGCTGGTATTCTTGGCAGTCACCGCATACCAGTCCTGAATATTAACTCTATTCTCAACCAATCTTTAGCTCATTTTACTCCAGTTCCCACTGAAACCCATTGTCTCACCCTGGATTCTGCAATTCGTTCTCAGGACCCCAGAGTTGGGCCTTTTGTTCACTGGGTATTTAATTTAAAAGTAGACAGTTAAACCACAACTCAAACTTAGGAACACCATTCACCTCCTTCTAAAGTTGCCTCAGAACTAAGGCAAACATTTGTCCACTAGGCAAATAAGAACTGCTACGTTGAAATGAAGCCCAGACCACATTTCATCTGGACAATTACTGCCCCATTAATTTTAGTCAGTTATTAATTCAGGCCCCTTGGTATCCAGGCAGCCTGAAAGAATGAAGGCATCTGTCAAAGCAACTGCTCTAGTGACAGTGACATTGGGGCTATTCTCTTGCTTTTGCTCCTTCTGGAGCACAGAGTGGGGCAGTGAGGGTAGGAGCCAGACAGACACACTGCAGCTTGCAGGCTTCCTGCTGGAGGTGAAGCCAGGATGTGCTGAGCAAACCAGTCATCCTCACACAAATCAACTCACCTGTGGGCTCACATGCCTTCAATGGGTTCCCCCACCAGATTCCACCGCAAAAGTTATCATTGCTGTCACCAAAGAGTGTCCCACTGTTACTGGGCTTTCCTGCCACCAGCATTAAGAAGTGCAAGTGTCCTTTTTCTGCTTTGATTTTTGGTGTGAAAATTAACATACAGAAGCCCTACTCCAAGGAGGTTTGGAGAACAGAAGAGAGTGTCGATATGTGTTATCAGTAAACTACAGGACCCAGCATGCTTTGCATCTCCAGTCGGAAGTGATGCTGCTTCCATGGAAGGGAGAAGGAGGCCTCTATACTGGCAGTCCCTCCCAAGGAGAGAGAAGGTACTGGCTTCAGTTGTACAAGAGTACACATGTCTCTCCAGGAGAGTTCACTTTCCAGTCATTTTGCTGCTATTTCCGAATAGCTGATTGCTTTCTTTTCAAGGTTAACACCAATTTCTAAATTGCAGTGATAGGGAAAAGAAGTAAGGGAATATGAGGAAGAAATTGGGAAAAAGAGGAGCAGGAAAATCTCAAATATGAGTCCTGCACCCTTTTAAAACATGGACAGAACTCCACATGCTTCATAAGAAAGCAAACTTGTAAGGGGGTTGCTGTCCCATGACCCCCCTTGCCTGGGAGAGGGAATAAATGCTCCCCTTCCCCCATACATTGCCCCAGGATGTCCAAACTAGCTATCAAGGGGTTAGATGCTCTGAACACAGAAAGTCAGATAGGAAGGTTATCTGCAAAGGCTACAACTGAAGTGAATCTGAGTAGCCTTCCTTCCTGGAGCAAACACTACTTCTTGCTCATCATCAGGGTGAACCAGAGTTCTTGTCTGCTAACTGGGGCTTAAAAAATTGATTGCTAAAGATTATTCTTCCTGATGATTCTCTTCTCTCTTCCTTGGTACATAAATCACGTTTAATTACTAACCCACAAGTCCTCCTTTGGACTCACTTCTTTGACATGGTTTTTGGTTAAAAGAAAAATAGAGCAGAGTTAGAAGCAGTTTAAGCTTTGTTCCTGAACATTTCCATTACTTTGTTGTTGTTATGACTCTGATGTGGGGGCGGTGTTGGCCAGGGGCACCAAATCCACTTACACACAGCTGGCAAATGAAAACAATATCGGAACATCTCCATTACACAGCAGGCTTTTATACAGTAATGGTTCATATTTTACTGCAGTTTCCTTTGGAAATGCTCAAAGCAATGACATCTGTTTCCTTTCATTGGGATTTTTATGTTCTTCCAGTCAAAATAGGAGAGGATAAAGTTCATTAATTCAGCATAGTAATAATTACAACATCCACATGAATTTTGCTGGGTTTGGTGATTTTAAATATTGAAGTATCCACTACCCTCTTCCCCTCCCGCATTCTTAAGTAGTGAAGATGATGATGATGAGAAAACTGGGAAGCCTCAGGGTGAGACTGCACAGGTCTTGCCAGCCATATAGAACTGGCCACCCACTTTCTTAGGTGGAGGTGACTTTCCCAACCTGTCCCCAGGGAGCTGTCCAAGACCACAGGAAGCCACATGCAGTGGTGCCTGTGTCTGGTTGTCTAATTGCCCCACATGTTATTTCCTGAAGAAGGTAAAAATCTTCAACAGATAAGCAGGGACAGGAGTTGAGAGTAAGAGGTGGGGCCAAGACAGGAAAATCTATTTAAGTTGGTAAGCTTGAGCTTCTTCCTAAAGCATGAAATACAGTGAAATTCTTGATCAGAATAGTAACTTAATGGAATGTGAATTTTAAAAAGATCATACTAGGTACAGTTTGGATAATAGATTGAAAATGAGTAATACTTGAGACAGACACAGTGACCTGGGCAGGAACTGATAGTAGGGGATGTGGGAGCCACAGTGGGCCAGAGGAAACACAAGCAAATTTGAGAAGCATTTGGGATATTGAAAGCATAGAACATGGCGATTGACTGGCAGGTGAGGAAAAGAGATGTGGAAGTCAAGTGTGACCCCCAGGATTGGGGGTCAGCTCATGGGGTAGAGAGTAGTCCCCTGCTCTTGAAATTGAAAGTAGTCCGGGGGGAGTGTATGACAGAGAAGAACAGATGCTAAGTGATCACCCAGGTGGACATGAGCACTGCGGGTAGATTGCATCCATCTGAAGCTCAAAAGAAACCACTCAGCTAGACATTTAGAATTATGTTGTCAGAGGACATAGACAACAAGCTATAGGGAGAGAAATAGTCCATCATCAGAAAGCAGAGGACGAGAAAGAGGGAGAAACCAGAACCAAAGAAGTTTCACATAGTGAGCAGCGGAGGAAGATATCTCCAAGGAGATTTCCTTGACCAGAGAGGAAGGGAAACCAGCAGAGGATCGACTGTGAGGCAATGTTCATAAAGGTGAGGCAATGTTCAAGGACGAGGAGTTGCTCAACATTGTCAAATGCTACTGGGATTCATTGGTGGCCTTATTTTGAGACCTACATTGGTGGCAACAGAATCTGGGGATGAATGAGAAGTGAGGAGGTGGCAACAGCTCTTCTCATAAATACACTAGCAGTTGCTGGGGGGAGATATGGGAATATAGGTCAGGAGCAATTTGTGCTTCATATATGAAAGGGACCTACATTTGAATGCAGTTGGGAAAGAGCCTTAGAAAGATCAGAAAGACACAGCTGTGAGGAAGGGTCATCTGAAAGCGAAGTCCCTGTTGGGGAAAAGGCGGGGAGAACCCAAGCACAAGGAGGAGTGTTGGGTCCAGGAGCGGAGCTGGTCCCCTTCCTCAAAGCAACCAGCTCTGAGATAAGCGGGGAGGAAGGAAGGTTGGAGGTTGGAGGTAGACAGTTAACAAAGTTGTCTCTGGTCATTTTTGTTTTCTCTGTGAGAGTGAAAGGGAAGAAAAGGCACAGATTGTAAAAATTTTAACAGAATTTAAAAGTGCATCCCTTCTGGACTGAGAAGACATGGATGAGGAAGGAGAGACGTGAGTACCAAAGGCCCACCATGCCAACTCCAGGCTGCACCCAACAAAGGCCCAAACCCTAAGATCCTGTAGAAACAATGTCCTTTTTCCATCCTTTATTCTCCAGTTATATATGTTTATGGAACTCCTGCTAAGAACCAAGCCTGTTTTGAACAGTCCCAGGCAAATGCTAAGGACTGAACAAATGTCTTCCATCCCTGCGAGCAGTAACCACCAACCCCCACCCCCGGCCCCACCCCTGCTGCCAACACCACCTCAAACTCTCTTTAGTCATTAGCTCAGCTTCCCATTCAGCATCTTCAGGATCATACTTCAGTAAGGAACTCAAACCTCCCCACCTCCATTTTTTTTTCCCATTGTGCATATTTGGATTTTGAATACCTATTTCTCCAAATTTATCAGCTTGGTAGTTATTCACAAATTCGAAGGTGAATGCTTAGGCTAACTGACTTCAAATTTCCTAAGATCTCAGAGTATTTGAGGAATTCAAGGCCTGTATACTTAGCAGACCTAAAATGAGGCTGACCTGGTAGTGACTTCTTGGCTCCCCTCCCCTGGAGATGAGTGAATATTTTAGCATAAACAGTCTTCTGTTTGAAGGAGGTGCCCCTTCTGCTCAGTGCCAGTAATGGATTCCATTTTGAGGGCAAAGACACAAACTTGACATGAAATGATGCAAACTCAAAGTTCCAAATCATAAGATATAAAAGGCAAGCTGGCAAATTCAGACTGGCAAATTAGGACTGCTGTGTGGACATGGTCAATTTATTAGGAACCTGGCTCAGAACATCACCACAAAGACATACATAATGGTTAGTGACCTGTGTTGGTATTATTTAAGTGAGTTGCATAACCTCCTGTGCCTCAGTTTCCTCATTTGTAAAATCGGGATAAAAACAGAATATGTTAATACCTCCATGAGGTGTTTAGAATAGTGCTTGGAACTAAGTAACTATTTAATAAATAGTATTCTTATTTTGTTGTTGTTGTTCCTCATCAAAAAATAAAGCTGGCCAGGGGATTGTGATATGAAAGAACAACCTGCCCTCTCCCCTCAGAGGGTAATTTATGGAGAGTGGAAGATGTGACTGTAGTCAGTACATTTCTCCAATTCTCAAAACACTTCAACTGCACAAAACTCTCATTCTCTCCTGTCAGGAGTTCCAAGTTAGGACCCATACATCCCGGAAGAGTCTGTGTCGCCACTTCCGCCCCACAACTCTCCCGCCACCCCCACTACCCCTAAGCTGTCCTCTGCACAATGCAGATAACTCAGGGAGCCCTCAGCACTTGGGTACATTTTCCTGGCAGGAAAACTGTGATAACAGCAGTTCCCTGGACACTTAGGAAGAGATCACTGAAATCAAGGGAATGTAGTAGGAAAGCAACTTTCCAAACCCAAGTGGGAAACATGATCTAAAAATAATACAGGAAACCTAAAACCAAGGCTGCCCCCTGGTTGATAGGTGAACTTTCTCCCTGCATGCTCCCAATGGGAGAGTCCAGGCCACTTGCTGTATAGTTCAGGTGGACTCTGCCTGGCTCTCTTTAAGCAGAAGCTAAAGTCCTCCCTCCTCACACTCCCCTGTAAGAGCCCAAGTGACTTCATCTTGAAAGGTGCCATCTTAGGGCCATGATCACTGATTGCCTTCTTCCAGACATTTAATCAAAGTCAGTTCCTGTTACCCATTCATCTCTATACTCCCAGCATATCTCTTAGAGACCGAAGATGCCTAGGGTATATCTCAAAAATATATATATATATCTCAAAAATTTTGCAATTGGTGCTCTTGCATTGTTTTTTGTTTTGTTTTGTTTTTTACTTAAACAATAAAATAAACACATGGCAGAGAGGGATATTTTAAAAAGACCTCTTAGTTTTTGAGGGTGCGTGATCTTATCTTAAATGCAGCCTCAACCACTAGTTCTGCTATTGAGGACCCCTATATAATGGTTACCCTAATAAATTACTGTCAGATTTCATGGATGTCCCTGCCCCATTCTTCAAACTCAAATTATCTCCTTAGTTGGAGGGAACACATTTGTTCCTATAGCTGAACATTCACCCCACAACTCCTACAGTTTCAAAAGGACTGTAAATTAACTCAGGGTGTTACAGAATCACAAACTTCCATCTAAAAGTCATGTTTAAGAAGTACAGAGTAAGTTCCTGAGTGCTCAGACATGGGAAGGTACATGAAGATACAGCTCCACACCCCCACTGGCAAGCTGTCCTCTGCACAACGCAGATAACTCAGGTTGCCCTCAGCACTTGGATGTATTTTCCTGGCAGAAATGAATGTGTTTATATCTTTACACATATCTAGGATTAGGAGAAAGCAGGCAATTATACTCTCTTCTGATTACATGAGAAGCCAGCATTGGGGCAGCAAGAATAAGAAGCATAAGAGAGGGATAAAGCCTTCCACACAAGATGAAAGTGGGCTCCAAAGGGGTCAGTTTGGAGACTTCTCACCTTCTGTCTGTTCTGCAATCTCAAAGCATCTGTCCATGAAATCTTTTCCTGCCAATTAACGGACAGGAAGTTCTTAAGAAGGAATTATTTTCTTCAAAGTTGTAATGAGATTTTGCCTCTGACTATTCTCAATAATTAACATGTAGAAGAAAATATTTACGTTCGTTTTCTGGGGAGATGCCTTAAGTTATCTTGGAGGCCGTCAAAGCCACTCTGTCACTGGGGATGAAGGCTGCTGAGGTCTTGTTTTTTCCCCAAGCAGAAGGTGCATTAAAAAGGGAACCAAAGATAAACCAGGAGCTTGGGGGGTCATTATAAATATATTCTATATGTTTGATAACTAATTATCAAGATATAGTTAATATTTACACATAAACATAAATCATATAATTATATATATTTTGTAGTCATCCATATTATAATTAGAAATAAATATATAGTCATGTTATATATTAAAATACTTAAATTGCATAATATAATTTATATTTGTAAATCTATTTACCTATTATATATTACAGAATACATTATGTTATATATTATATTACATATATATAAGCACTACACATGAAAACAGGCAGTGTGTTAAGTACTTAAACACCCAACAACCTCCCATCATTCCCATTTTATAAATGAAGAAACCAAGGCAGGAGGTTCAGGAACTTTCTCCAAATCACCCAGACTCTGCAGGACCCATTGCAGTGAAAACTCCTGAGAGGTTTGGTGTCGGCTCTGCTCCTTATTACTCATAACTGTCCCAACAAGTTTGACTGTGGTGACTCCACAGACGAGTGACTCCAATTGGGGATCCTCTTTGTCCCCTGCTTACACGCAGCTAAATCCCACCTCCTGGCCCTTTCTCAATCTATGGGAAAAGTGGCATAAATATGCCTCTATGGAACACCACAGGACCCTGCACATGCCCTCCCCACCCCCCACCTATCTAAATCCTGCTGGTCTTTTAGTTCAGGTTCATCTCACTTCTCCGGAAAGCCTTGTAAGGCTGCTCCAGCCCACACAGATCTCTCTGTAGAGACCCCTGCTGTCCTGAGGTCAGCCCCGCATGGCTCCATCTCCCCTGAAATAGGACCTGAATATTTACTCCATTGCTCCCAGACAGACTTTCAGTTCCTGTGTCATAGACAGCTTCCATTGTCTCAGCTCTAAATCTGGCATGCAGTATCCAGTTGAAGCTCAGCAGATTCTGATGAGTTGACTGATGGGTTCAATTAGGCAGTAGTACCACAGGAAAAAAAAAATGAAAAACAACTGGTGGCATTTGACAACGATACCAGGAAAGCTGTTTATTTAAGCCTCTGAAGTCACATAAGCTTTCAACATATGATTCTTTTGCACTGAACAACCTGATTAGATTTCTTACAAAAGTGTCTGGGTATATATTCTGGATGCTTATCAGGAGAGCAGTCACAGACTCACTTAGAGTCGAATTCACTCACCATTATTATTATTCCACAAGGCAGTGGCCTGAGGCACCAGGGAGGTGGCAGTCACATGGCCTCATCTCACTGCCCAGCTCACCTTCTGAGGCTCACCTTCTGCAGCCACAGCACAGCTGGAAGAGCTGCTTTCTCATTCCTGTACCAGCCATTGATGATGGCCTAGCCTGATTGTATGCAGTCTGCCATAGCCTAACATGGCATGCCAAGAGGACAGTTTGAACCTTGAACTCCTTTGCTTTCTTAGTTAACTAAAAAGATTCTTCAGTACTCATTTCAAAATAACAAAAGCAAAAATCAACTAGTGGGACTGTATCAAACTAAAAACTTCTACACAGCAAAGGAAACCATCAGTGAAATGAAAAAGCAATGCATGGAATGAGAGAAGTTATTTCCAATTCAGATGTCTGTAAGGGGTTGAGATCTAAAATATATGACTAACTCATATAACTCAAGAGCTAAAAACAACCCAATTTAAAAAATAGTCAGAAGAACTGAATTGACTTTATTTTTCCAGAAAAGACATATAAGTGTCCAACAGATCTATGAAAAAATGCTCCACATCACTAGTTAACAGGGAAATTCAGATCAAAACCACAATGAGGTATAATCTCATACTTGTTCGGTAGCTATTACCAAAATAACAGAAATTAAAAGTTGTCAGTATATGGAAAGAAGGGAACCCTTGAACTCTGTTAATGGGAATATAAAATGGTGTGCCCACTGTAGAAAACAGCATAGAGGCTCCTAAAAAAATAATAGTGTTGCTAACATAATCTAGCAATTCTGCTTCTGGGTATTTATCCAAAGAAAATGAAAACAGGATTTCAATGAGATACTGTACTCCCACATTGATTGCAACACTATTCACAACAGACAAGACATGCAAATGACTTAAATGTCCAACAACAGATGAATTGATAAAGATGTCACACACACACACGCACACACTCTCACACACAGAATATGTATGAGCCAAAGAAAGGACATCCTGCATGCTACTATTTATAACAACATGAATGAAACTTGAGGACATTATTCTAAGTGAAATAAGTCACACAGAGAAAAGCAAATGATCTATGGTATCACTCATATGTGGAATCTAATAAAAGCAAACTCATAGATACAGAGAATAGAAAGATGGTTATCAGGGACTGGGGACTGGGGAGTAGGAGTAATGGGGAGGTGTGTGTCATAAAATCAAAAAGTTCTGGGGATCTTATGTACAGCACGGTGATAATAGTTTAAAAATACTCTATTACATTTTTAAAGGTTTCTAAGAGGCTCAATCTTAACTGTTCTCACCATAAAACATGGTAATTATGTGATATGATAGAAGTATAACCAATACAACGATAATCATTTTGCTACATGTAATTATACCAAATCAACAGTTGAACAGCTTAAACTTACTCAATGTTATATATCTATTTTATCTCCAAACTAGAGAAGCAAATTAAAAAAAGAAAATGCTAGCGCCCAAGAACTAACTTGTTACTTCACCCTACTCATTCTATACTCTTAAATGGTTTTACACTATGAAACTTCAACAGTAATATGTTTCACTTTTATCCATCAACTAATACCATCATAACACCAAGATGGGACACAGATTCATGTTTAAGTAATATGGGCTCCAAAGGTTAGAATCCCTATGTGATAGGTCAATTCCAAAGGGATCCAAATTATCCCCTTCTCCTGCAGTCACAGGCTTCACTATGTGGCTACACAGTTCCTCTCACAAGAAGTGAAGTCTATCACCTATCTCTGGACTCTGGACTGGTAATGTGACAGGCTTTACCAATAGGATGCAGAAAAAATGAAATCATGCGGTTTAGAGCCAAGGGCTCAAGAGAACTCCATCTGCCTTCAGCCAGCCAACTCCCACAGGGTGAATGGCCCACAGCTGACTCTGGACTCAGTTGCAACCTGGCTAAGACCAGAATAACCTCATGATTGACCCTAAAATACCCCACAAATATAAATGCCTTAAGTTTTGTGGTGGTTTGTATTGTGGCAATAATAAAGAGCACTCTGCATCAATCAGCGACTGATAGATAGGAGTGCCCATTGGTGTCCATCACCTCTTCATAACAAACCTTCTCTCTTTGTTGATTAGGAACAGGGTACAGAGTGAAGCAGAGTGGTGTCTGCACAGTTGACCCTTGAACAGCAGGGTTTGAACTGAGTGGGTCCACTGATATGCAGATTTTTTTCTATCTCTGGGCTCTGAATGCACATTCAGCCAACCACAGAAGTCAGCTAGTTGAATTCACAGAGGTCAAATATAAATTAAAAGGGATGTTTGACTGTGTGGAGACTGGTATTGTTAATCCCTTATAGTTCAAGAGTCAACTTTACACAAAACCACCTAAAAAGGAAGGTAATATGGAAATATCACAGAGCATGCAGCCCTAGGAGAAAATCCCACCTCTTTATTTTTTCTCTTTTTCTTCAACAAAAAACAAAATAAGAAAGGATGATAGAAAAGGACATAGCCAGATAAAAAAGCACATAAACAAATCACGTCTACTATATAATTCCACTCCTCATCCCTCCCCCTTTGATAACCCTCAGTCTGTTCAAAGGTTGATTCTGACTTTATCCTATCAGTTCATTGTGCTGTTTCTCTGTATTCCGGATATAGGTAAAATCATACAATTTTTGTCTTTTATTCTAACTTAAATCACTCATCAAAATGCTCTCAGTTCCCTTCATGTTCGTGAAGGGCAAGATTTCACTTTTTATGGCAGAATACTTTCCACTGGATATACATAACACATCTTCCTTATCCATTCATCATCCATCAACAGTTACTTAGGTTTATTTCCCACTTTCTGTTCAGAGTATAGCACAGATCAGAGGGCCTTACGACTCAGAGTTTAGAAGACACATCAGTGCAGGATCAACTTAATTCCGATTCTGCTGACCTTCAATCCTATTACTGGGACATGTTGCAAGGTCCCAGGAAGTGGGTTACAAACTACACAACAGTCTTTTGAGAATTCAAGGGAAGCCACCTCCCAAAGCAGCTGGTGAAAATGGACATCCTATAGAGATCAGCAAATGTATATACCTATACTTTTACACAGCAACTAAAATCATTCACTGACCCATGAGAAAAGAAACCTATTTTTGTAAGATTCCATAGTACACAATAGGGTGCCTGCTCACCAGTCAAAGAGTCAGGAAGCGTGTGTGGTGATAGCCGCAAAGACTATCACTCCAGAGTGTGCCCTTCATGACTCTGGCAGCTAAAACACTTGCGTATCGACCATGTAAAGTTCAAGGATGGGTTCGTGACCCAGGACTGGGATGAAAAAACAAAATAATAAATAAACTGTTTCTTCCTCCCTTAACATGCTTCTTCCTCCTCTACCTTCCTTTCTTTCACTGAAAAAAAGGCTATTAACCTTAGTAAGGAATCACTTACGGACATGTTAAAGAAATCCAGCATGTTTTACAGGTCAGCTGTATATGTCCACAGAGACGTACACAAGAAAGTCAAGGTGGTCTTCACACTTGTTGTGGGACAGCTATGAGAATCACAGACCACAGCTGGACAAGTCCCTTAATGCCCTTGGGAGGATCTGCTCACACTCCAAGAATTTACGCCCAGTCCTGTGCTTTGTTCATACCTGGATACTAAAGACAAATCAATTACATTCCAAAATCTTGCTATGTCACAGCCCCATTTGGAGAGACATACCATGTACCTGTCCTCCTTCCCACGTCCAGTCATAAGCTAGTCCTCAGGACCTACCACCTTAGTTTGTTAGACCAGGAACATTTGGGGAACCCACCTAAAAACAGCTGACCTATTGACTACCCAGAGACTGAGACTTGCCTTGACTCAGCAGCTCTAGTAGAGAGCGATGCCTTTACTGGATGAAGAGCAGCTGAACAAATCAGGTATTCTCTTTGGGTAAATTGACCCTTAAGACACAGAGCTAGGAGCTGCAGAGGAATAGCAGCAAGGACAAAGAAAGTAAGAACAGGCAAAGCTCTGAAACTTGGTACGAAAGACACAATCCAGTCCTCAGGGCCACACCGCATTCCAAGCATAGCCATGATCCAGAATCCAGACTAGGAGTCCTTTATCCCCTATCAAAAGGGTCCTGCTTCTAACACCTGCATAAACCTCTTCCCTGAAGTTATCCTCCAAAGGGCAGATCACACAACCCATAGAGCCATGTGAAATATTTAACCCAGTGAAGTAAATATTAATGGATTCTCATGTTACAGATGAGAAAACTGAGGTTTACAGAGGCTGGGGATAATGTTCATAATCACACAAAGTGCTGGAGTTGAACCCATTCCCAATAATCCCAGTGACCCCAATTCCTTTGCCCTTCTTCATTGTGCTATGTGCCAAATGGAAACATCATAATAGAAAGGCACACAAATTAGGAAAAATATAAACACTTAAGTGAGAGAAACAATAAAGCATGACGAATGCAGACAATTTCTGAAAAAAAGTAAAGTTGTTCAGATAGTGGGTTGCTTGATTTTGAAGAGCCTAAGAAAGTAGAGAAAGTTGGGTTTAATATCACAGAAATACAGTGGAAGTTTTTTCAAAGGAGTGATATAAGCAGAAATGTTAAAATATTATTTTTTTCAGTAAGTGTTTACTAAATTGAAATCTATGTCAAGAGCAGAGTTCACATGTTTTATCCTTGAGAAAAAAAATTTGGAAAAATTTAAAACTCCAATGTTCCAACATTTTGAATTTTAAAATTTCAAACGTGCAGCAAAAAAGAAACAGGATGTGTCAACAAGCTACTCTCTTCTAGTTTTGGAGAGTTGTCTCCAGCCACATCAGACTGTTATCACCCAAACCACTGCTGCCATCAGCTCTCACACACCCACATCCCCATCTGTGGCAAGGTGTCCACAGGTGAGAAGTCCCTCTGTAACCAGGGCAAGGTCTCAAACAGCCCCATTCTTACAAAGAATTCATAATTCTGTAGTCCTGGTGAACTCAAATACCAAAGTGTCAGGTTAACTTTCTTCGAGGTGCCCTGACAAGTTCTTCAAGCTACTGCTTACAATTCTTCCCTCACTTCACTAAGAAAATCACCTACATAGAAGGCAAATGGTTGACTCAGTCACTCCCATCCTGAGGGCTTTATGGGAAAAGGCAACTGGTCATTTCGTGATTTCTGTCATCAGTGTGTAAAGGGAGATTAGACACTATTGTTGAGAACTTCACATCTTTATTATTTCATTTCTTTTGTTATTTGGGGTGTTTTAAAATAATTGTTAAAATTTCCTTTTTCTCTGATTAGTGAATAATAAATACATCAACAATACAATAATAGCAATTAAAAATACAAGGAAAAAACAAAAGTTTATTTGAAAGTCAACTATACTGTGATAAACACCATTAACAACATGACTGTTATTTCATACAAACCTTTATGTAAACACATCTGCACACCTATAACCACACACACATTATGTTACCTACTGAGGTAGATGATACACAACAGTATATAAATCTTCCAGATATCTGGATTTTGTTTTATTTTGCTTCTTATTTTTCCTTTCTCCCTTTGTCCAATACCACTTTTTTATTTTGTTAGTTTTAAAATGCATTGTAATATTTGGTTAATCAAGTCACATATTCCCAATTTTATTTTTTCAAAATTTTCATGGCAACTCTCATTTTATTTTCTTAAATAATTTTGGTGAAACTGACATTCTTATAAATTCTTTCCATCATGGGATGTCTTTCCATTGTTCAGCTTATATTGTTCTTCATACAGATAGTATATTTTTCTTGTTAAATTTACTGCTAATCTTTCATTGTCTAATTTTTACTACTGTTATGAATACTGCCCATTTCATGATTATGTAGGATCTTCTATTGGGGAGTTAGGTAGAAGTAGTTATCTAGATAGATTGAAATAACTTGATAGATGAAGATAAGGTAAACAGTGACATATGCATACGTGTGTGTATATATATGTATAGTAATTGACTTATATATCTATCTTCCTTAGTTATCAAATCTTCCTATAAATTCCAATAATTTTTATAGTGTTTCTTGAATTTTCTGGGTATGTTATCAGTAAAGTCTTTTTTTTCTTATTTCAAATATTTACACCGCTTATTGCTATTTCACATTACATTGCATTACCTATATCCTCTAAATTAATGTTATTAATTGGTAATAGTGAGCATTTCTTTTTCCTGTTTGCAAGTGAGATAGCTTAGGATTTTATTATTTAGAATTATATTTGCAATGAGATATAAGAAAGCAGTCCTAGTAAAAAAAAAAATGTATCTGGCTGTTAAAATGTCACATATTTTGATAAGTTCCCATGGGTTTTCCTAGTCAGGAACACAGAGCAACAAACTATGGCCCTTTAGCCAAATCTGCCACCCATTTCTGCAAGCAAAATTTTACTGGAACAGAGTCATACTTGTTCATCTATGTATTACCTATGGCTGCTTTTTGCTCCAGAATGTGATAAGTAGTTGTGACAGAGACCACCTGATGATAAAGTCTAAAATATTTGCTATCTGACCCTTTCCAGGAAAAATTTTCCAATAACCTTTGGTAAAGAGGTTATGCTGTGGTAAAAAACAACACCAAAATCTCAGTGGCTTGACACATTTATTGCTTCCTCCCACAAAGCCAGCTGTGGTCTGGACAACCACCAGGCATGCTGCTCTCTGTGAAGCAATATAGCATAAGGGACTTCAGTCCTGGAGCTCTGCTGTCACAACACACAATGGAGGAAGAGGGGACAGTGTCCTCACACTCACTCTCCCATGCATAGGTACCAACAGAACACCACACTTCCACTCTCAGCCCATCCACCAGAACTGCTAACATGGCTCCATGTAGAGAGCTGCACAGGGACTGGGAACTACAGGAAAACCAGATATTGGTAAGCATTACTAATATCTTCCAAACAGACTTTATTATATCTTAGTAATTTTACAGTCCTAGTAAAAAAAAAAAATGTATCTGGCTGTTAAAATGCCACATCTTTTGATAAGTTCCCATGGGTTTTCACCATAGGAAATGTAACTTAATGAATTATGCTCACGAACTTTCGGTGAAGGAATCATTCATGTGTTGCTGCAATGAAATCTACTTAGTCAAAGTTCATCATAACAGTTGAATTTTATATAATAATATTTTTCATCTATATTCATATATGATTATGTGTTATTTTCCCCATGTTGTACCATCTTTATAATATATATCGAGAAATAAAGTCCAGAAAGACAAAGAAGGTGAAATACAAAAGAGAAAAGAAGATAAATAGGGAATACAATAAAAAATCTAGCATAAGTAATTGGAAACCTATTAAGAGAAAATAATTTGGGAAGAAGCTATATTAAAAGAAATAATGGAATTTTTTCAAGTGATGAAAAATATCAAATTACAAACTCGAGACACTTCTAAACCCAAACGGAATAAACAACAAAAATTCTACACCTCGTTATAACATAATAAAACTGCTAAAAAACAAAGCAACTCAGATAATTTAGAGATGCCTGAACAAAACAGACAAATTCCTTTAATGGAGCATAAATAGATGGTTTACTTCTTAGAGAAATAGTTAAAACTGAAAGCAATAGAATAATATATTTAAAGGACTGAAAGAAAAAAAACCATAAACCTAGAATTGTACAGCTAGTAAAAATATACTCCAAGGATGTAAGTGAAAAATAACATTTTCAGAAAATTTTTGTAAAACCAAAGGTAAATTATAAAACATCAGATTGCTCAGAAACACTTTTCAGCAATAGCATGTAGTTGAAATACATGTATTAAGCAATAGTTTCTGCTAGCAGACAACCAGGTTTTCTTGTTTTCTCTCTGCAGAGTTTTGGAAGCAGCATGGATATCTCTGATCAATTGTGAGGCAGGAAACTTGAAGAGGAAGAAACTGAACTTACTGTAAATATGGACACATGGTAGATGAAGTGTTTTCTTAAGAAAGGAAAGAAGCATAATTTTATTTCTATTGGAGAAATGTCATTTGAAATTTAAATTAGAAATGCAGAAAATTGGCATGCTTTGCTGTAGCACTGGTTAGGTAATTGCCTCCAGAAGAGCCAGCCACATACCTCTGAGTTTGAGTCCCAGATCTGGGACGAAAACAATGAATGTGAACAAGTAAATAAACATTTTTTTAAAATGTTTCTTCCTCCTCTCTCTTCCTGCTTACTTGCTTGCTCACTTCATTCCTGCCTGCATCTTTCTTTACAAAAAAAAGAAAGAAAGAAAGAAAAGAAAAGAATTGCAGAATATTTGACTATGAAACAGATTGTAGCTTGGTGTCCAGTGTCGTTTCTCATGGTGTTTGAAGAATTAACTCGTGGACCAAAGAAGCAAGTGAAAACAGGAAAGTTTATTGGAGAAAGCACAGACTCCCCACATGAGGAGGGGTCCCAAGAAAGGGTTGCCACTTTGGCTAGGGTTTATGGGATTTTATCTTCTTTACAGCCACGTGTGGGCTTCCCAGATTGGAGTAATCCCAAACTTAGTATGTTAACGAAGCATTCAGGAGTCCCATTTGTCCTATGCTAATAAGGGATTCTGAAACTGCACTTCGTATTGGCTGTTTTTACTTAGTGGGGAAACTACTCCCTTTGTCCTTGTTATGGCTCTCCTGGCAACAAACCAAGCATGCATTCTTTGGAAGTATTTTATGCAGATTTATTTCGCCTGGACTCAGCGGGGATCCTTCCCCAAAGACTGAGCACAGGCTTCAGGATAGGCTACACATATAGGTTAGAGCAAGCGTGGGAAGAGAGAGATGCATATTAGAGTGGGGGGTTTGAAGTGTGGAAAGTTCTTTGTCTGTTGGAGACTTATCAGTTTTTTACAGCATTCCACTGAACTCAGACAACAAGATGGTTTACGGATCTGCTAGCTTAGTGGTTTCACAGCTGTCTTCATGGCTGCTGGAAGCAGTGGGCAGGTCTTTTCCCTCAAATCAGGGTCTAACTTTAGCGGGTGTGACTACTTTAGTAATAGGTAAGACTTCGACTTTATCAGTGTATGCATTCCACATTTCCTCATTCCGTAACTGCCAAAGGTCCTTCTAAATTCCTCTCAACTCTATGTCCCTTAAATGAATTAGGGTAATTTTCTTCTCACATCACATGAAATCCAGTAGTAGGAAAACTGGCATTAGTTCAAAGCTCAACAATGTCAAGACTGAGAGCTCTGTGATTTTACTTCATGATCTAATGATGGCAACTCGTGATACAGTTAACCCAAATCACATTCAGTCTGAAGAAAAAGAGAAAATACAAAGAAAAACTGATGGAAGAAAAATTAGGAAAATAAAATATCAAAGACATTTTTAGTACCTTCCATTTACTTCTGATGTTCAAAAGAGTATCAGATGATACTTCCTGGCCCCCCAACCACCAAGGAGGCCAAGAAATGTACTCTCTGAGTGGGGCACAACTCTGTCACAATCAAAAGCAGTGCTCTGTTGATGAAGAGAAAAGGGCCAATGAGATAGGTCAACAAGCAGCAGCATCACTCCAGCCACCCAATCACACATGAAATCCATTAAGCTAACTGTAAAAATTCATGGTACTCCCTGCTTGGGTTTTCAAAATACCTTCATTCTGAGCAATAAATATCTTCTTCAACATCATATTTTATTTTCTAAAAGTATATATGGTGTTTCTTGGTTGGTTTTTTACCCACTTCCGGGTGGACTTTGTGGAACACAGTTGGGACACTACAAAGATTGTTTTATTCTTTATGATCAATAAAAATGTTCTCTTAGAAGTCAAAAAAAACATTATTAGAAATGGCATGTTAAGGAGTAAACATAAAACTATTCCCCAAAACACTAAATCATATATTTTTCTTATTGAGAATGGCCTGAGGCTTCATTCCTTTCCATTGAGGTAGGTCAAAGAAATGCATTTATTCATTCTTAGGATAAACTATCTAATTAACTAATGATGTTAATGAGCCCACCTAGCTCCTCTCACCCTCACACAACCTAATGAGAAGCAGACATTCCCAGTGGTACTCCCCTCCCTCACACTTCCCCACCCTGACTTTTCTCTCCCTTCTAATCCAGACAGCTTTCAACAGAATGAGCCACTTCTAGAGAATTTGGGTATTGCCTTTTTCCTGGTAGACCATGCCAGCCATAGGGAGAGATAGTCTTTTAATTACAGGAGGGAGACACAGATGTTGTCATCCTTCCCTTCAGATGTTGGCCATAGGACTGGGTTTCCTTACTCCAATTACCAGCTTCTGTCCTTGTGCCCAGGTGGGGTGTGAGGATGGAGACCCAGGTTCCAGTCCTGAAGCAGCCTCTCTTGGGGAAGTAACTGACAATTTGTTTTTGATTACCAAGACATTCACTGAAAGACATCCATCACATAAGTACATTACCAGCTACATAGCTAGATAAAAAGCCAGGGAGCCCTCTCCCTTCCCAGTCCCCCATGAAGTTCCCTTCTCAGAAAGTCCTGGATAATCTCGATAACTAACTGCCTAAGTGACTTCACTTCTCCCTTCCAGTGCATTAACTTCTACTATTACCTGAGACACCCTAGGCATCCCACCCTCAATCAAATAAATTCAGTCTACTCATAAACTGCTGTGTGGCTTATAGCATGCCACGTACTCTCCTATAAGTCACACTCCTAGTTCTTTGAAAGATCCCTAATGGTTGTTGTTGAGAAGCTTTCTGCAATCATAATAAAATCAAGTCAGGTAAGTGTCTGAGAAGACTTCCCACAGGTACCTGCCCAGGAAGTGCCTCAGTCTCTCCCAGCTGATAGATGAGATCTACACAAAACACTCTTCTATTGAGATAGTTACAGCAAACTGTAAAGCTTTCATTTGAATGCTCTCTTAAAAGCATTTCCTCTCCAGACATATTGCCCTGGAGCAAGAGTAGATAAATACCTCAAGCCCAAGAAATAGTTTGACACATTAGGAAGGATATTTCAATTTTCTTTCATTTGTCAGGATCAAAGTGGGAGAACTCCAGTCAACTTTACTCCTGCCTACTACTATGACTAGACCAGAAGGTGGAGGTAGAGGGGAAGGTGAAGGATCAGCAGCCCCTCAGACCCTCTGAAAGGCCACCAGATTAGCCTAGGTCAACTTGGGATAGATAGCACTGTAGTCAGATGTCAGACCCGCCTGACTGAGGATACCCTGGACCCTGTGGGAGGCCCATCTTTGAGAGTGGCCAATTCTAAATAAAAATAGATTGCAGAGCCAAGGAGAAGCAAACATATAGATTCCTGGCGTTGGGGGGAAATTAAGGTGGGATGCTGCATGTCTACAATCCCTTCAGTATTTCTGCATGTCTCCAAAATCAGCATGCAGGATAGAACATCAAAAGGGCAGGGAATTCCTTTGACAGCAGAGGCTTCTAGAACTAAATTGAGAAATCTCTCAGGATGTTCTCTTCATATCTCACCAGGAACCACCAGCTTAGTCTTTAATGATTAAAAGCACTCCCCTTTCTTATTACTAGCCATTCCTTGGGTCAATGGAGGAATATAAATTTAGTAATTCCATAGCAATCATTGCAGCTCTCTCTGTCCATGAGAACTCTATCTTGTGATTTTGCTTTTGTTTTCTCTCTAATAAATCTATAAGTTTCATTTCCTAATGCCTCAAGAATTCTTTCTTGAATCATGTTGTTGCCGGACCCCAAGTTGCTCCAGCAATACTGGTGTTGGCATGGACTGGGCCGACCAGCAGGGAACTAAAGTAAAACAGAGCAGCTAGTGTGCCCCTGACCAACCACCAGGGCCTCAAGTTTCCACAGGAGCCAGGAAGCCTCACCCCACCACCACCAAGTCACTTCACACACATTCACTGAGAGCAGTAATCAAGGAGAAAAGAAAAAGTGAGCAATTATAAAAAACAAAAACACAGCATTGCCTGAGGGATATTTGAAAGTATTAGACTAAGACTAAACTTCCAATGGAAAATTAAAAGTGACTTTTCCCTCATCCTCTACCCTACAGATAAAGGATGATGAGAACTATCACTTTATCCATCAAACAAAAAGATCACATGTTATGAGTCAATCAGCCACGATATAGTTGAAGGCATACCACCTTGCAGGCATACTATGCACTAGAAACCATGTATCTAGTCCTGTGTCCTGTGACTGCTGCAAGAGCTACACAAATGTATTTCTTACAAGTCTGAAAGTCAGGCATCTAAAAATGGGTCTCACTGGATTAAAATCAAGGTTTAGGCAGGGTGTATCCCTCCTGAAAGCTCTAGAAAAGAATCTGATGATTTCTTGCCATTTCCAGATTCTAGACAGAAACATACCCCTCAGATTGTAGCCCCTTTCTCAGTCACAGGTTTTTGGGAGAAACCAAGCAAGCACTCTTTGGAAGTATTTTAGGCAGATTTATTACAGGAGTAGTCTCAGCCGGGGTTTTCTTCCTCAAAGAGCTGAGCCCCGATTTCTGGTTAGAACATGCTTATATAGGCTAGAGCAAATGAGGGAAGAGAGGGATGTAAATTAGTGGAAGGCGTTTCAAGCCCAGGAAGTTCTTTGTCTACTGGCAAGCAAGCTCAGGTTACAGGAGGTGTCATGGCTTTTCTTTATAGTTGCTGGAAGTGGTAGGCAGGCCCCTCCACACCTCCAACTTCAAAACCAGCAGCATCTGGCTGGAGTCTTCTTATATAATCCTCTCACTAGTATGAGGGCTCCCCTAATTATATGAGGTCTATCTGAGTAATTCAGATAATATCCCTATCTTGAGGCCAGCTGATTAGCAGTTTTAATTCCAATCTGCTGCCTTAACTCCCTCTTGCCATGTACCATAACATCTTCAATTTCCAGGGATTACAATGTGGACATCTTTGGGGACCATTATTCTGTCCACCACCCCTGGAAAAACTGTTTTCTGTGAAAGATGAAGGTATGGGTTTTTTGGAAGGATTAGATGAACTAATGTAAGTAAACAGTCACAGGGGAGACATCTACTCAGTGCGTGACTCAATCCAACACTGCTCTACTGCTCTGGCCTATACGCTTCCTCAACCCATGCCTATCACCTGGCCCAGGTTGGGCAATCTTTTTACTAGGTGCAACTCAGACACTCAAGAATAAAGAGTCTAGATTCATTCCAAACAAGTGTGCACAAAATTAAATGAATACACAATGCCTGCTTGAGAGCAAATACAAGCTAAAATTAGACTGAGTTTCAAAAATAATAAAGTTAATGAGATTATTCTCATCAGAGTTCCAAAACATCAGGACCCCCACAAGAGCAAGCCTTAGGCCAGGGATCAAAGTTCAGATAACAGGGCAGGGAATTGTCCCTGGCACCACCCAGCCGAGTAGAGGATTGCAATCATCCAGATCAATAAGGAAAGCCTATGGACGAGTCTGACATTTGGGATGTGTCCCACGTGTAGTGCGTGACCAGGACAGATCCTCTGCACAAAGGAACAAAGGAACAGCGCTGGTTGAAGAAGCCCACCAATAACTTCAAAGGATAATTTCACCTTACCCAATCAGGAACTGAAACCCGGCCTGATGACCCTCTTTCCAGCCTCCTTCTATAGAAGAGAGGAAGCCGCACCCCAGTTTTTAGCTGCTGAGGACCAACATTGGCCACGCAGCCACCAGGCGCCTGACAGTCTAGACTGGTCTAGATAAAAGGACCCCTTTCTGAGAATGGAACCCTATGTGCATTTTACAATTATGTGTGTTATCCATGTGAGGAATTCAGAAATGAATAGCTGAATTCCATTTGTAATTCCTGCTCTAATTCACACCTTCCTCTCTCCCTCACCAATAAAAGTGTATCCCAAAAGTATTTCGGGTCTCAGATTCTATATCTGGCCCATGCATAATGAAGCTTTCTTCACTACTTCTAAAAGAGCACCGTTTGGATTTTGTCAGTTGAGGGAGAGCTATTACATTTCCTCATTGTGTGGGTTTTTTCATTAAAAGGTCCAGATGGGGTCTGGACCTCCCTTGGTCAGCTCCATTCATTTACCCTCTAATTAAATCTGTTTCTCACTCAATTTAACTCTGTCATGGGTTCTTTGAGTGACCTGCAACCCCATATTTATGGTGCTGTGACGCTGATTGGGCACCTGGCATAAGCCCACAGCCCACTCCCTCACCCTTTGGGGCCTCTCAGGTGGTCTCTAAGCCAGCTCCGATCTGAACCCCAGAGTCATTCAGGAGCTCACAGGACTGTGACGTAAGTCCCTATGCTTTCTCCATGGCTCCCTCTTGCAGATACACAACAGATCTTCACACAACAGTAGACACTGATTCAACGGGTGAGTCTCCCTTCCCAACCCCACAGAATTGGTTTCTGAGAGTTTCATTTTGGGTCACCCAGACCCCACTCTTGGCGTCTTGGCCAACACTCTCAGCATCCCAGCCGACACATCAAAACTAAGTTCTCAACAAAACTCTCCACATTCTGGTGGTGGTTTATCCTCGGGGACGCCTTGGGTGAGTCCCACTACCTCACTCACTACAGGCCCTCACCAGTGACATGGGGATGCCTGCCTCACTGAGAGAGTCTGAGTCGGGATCATCAGTTTCACCCTGTTTTGCCTTTCCAGCCTCATTTTCATAGCTTCCCATAAACTCATGGGAAACTCATACTCACTTCCCTCAAAAGACACTCCTCTCGGATGTCTCCTTCATAGCCTTGATAGAAGGAAAGATTAAACCAAAGAAACTCTTGTTCCTTTCTAAAGTGACTTGGTCACAACACTCTTTAAATAGTTGGAGCCAATGGCTAGAAAACAGCACATTCAATATCCAAATTCTAACTGACCTTGACAATTTCATTTGGTATACTGGCAAATGGTCTGAGGTTCCCTATATCAGACTTGCTGGACCCTTCAATCTCACCCTTCTCTACATCAGTCTGTCACCTCCTTCCAAATCCTCGTCAACAAAAAAGCCTCCTAAAATTAAGCCCCCTCCAGCAACCAATCTACCACTAACAGATAATCCTCCAGATAGCATCTACTCCTTTGATCCTTCAGATTATCCCCGTCCTGAAACCCCCCATCTGCAAGCCCCACGGGTCACTATAGTCCCTCAATCCCTCCACTTGGCATACTTTGGATAATTTTTGCCACTTTAGCAAAAATTGGTTGGGAAACTCCTTCAAGCTTGTTTTTATCTCTGCTCTAAGTCTAAAGGTCTCTGGTTCTAAAACTGCCTCTTTCCTATCTCTCTCACATTCTCTGAATTCAGAGTCTATTATCCGATAGACCTGGTTTTTCTACCCCATCACCCTCCCAATAATCTCCCCCACTTCAGCCTTTCATTCTGATTCACCTTTCCTTGGTCTTACTCAAGGGTGCAGCCTGCAAATGCCTACCAGATTTAAACTGAATTATTTTATCTCTGCTCCCTCAGGGAACCTATTTTTCCCTTAGTCTAGGGTAGCCAGAATAAGGGGTGGTCTGCACTGTCTGTCTTCATGTTCCCTTTCCTCTGCTGGTCTCTCTCTCAACTGGAACACTGCTTGGGCACTTTCCCCTCAGGCCCAACTGCTTTCAGAGAGTTTGAATATGTGACCTGTGCTTATACTTTTCCCTATGATCTCTTTATTATCGTCTACCACTGCAAATTGCAAAAATTGGGAAATGGTCCACAGACCCCTCAAAAAACCTTCTTAAGGCAGCCTTTCAGGTCTTTAATAATAGAGATAAGGAGCCTCAGTAGCAACAACAAAAAGATCAGGTTGAGGTAGAAATCCAATAACTGGGCTTTTAGTTCCTGGCCACTACCTCCTGGGAGGCTCAGCAGAGATCTTGCTGCTGGCATCAGGGTCTCAATGGACACTAGGCCCATGTTTCTGGGCCCATGCTTCAAATGCAAGTGGGAGGGCCTTTGGGCCTCCTCAGTGCCCCAACCCTCAAGTCCCCTTGGGGCCCTGCCCTTCATGGTATGGACAGAGGAGGCATTACAAATTGAACTGCCCCCAGGCCCCCAAGGTAAGCGGGCATTCCCACCTGGCCCTCATTGCCAGCAATGGCCCCATGAACACACAAACTGCTGGGAGAGCTGATGGATGGCTGAAGGTGGAACTCACACCCCACCCAGCAGATGGCCACTGTGATCCCCTTAACCATGATCAAGCCCCAGGTGCCTGGTGATGGCAGGTAAGCCTATCTTCTTTTAACTGATATAAAAGCCACATGTTTGACTCTAACTTATTCTGGCCCTGTTGGAGACTCCTCAATCTCTATTATGGGGGCAAATGTCACTCCCTCATTCCCTAAAGCCACCCCACCTATGTTGTTGGAAAGTCTTTACTCTCTCTTCCTCCTCTCTCAAGGAGCTACAACCTGAAAACAACCTCCAGGTCTTCTCACTGGCATCAAGGCTAGTGCTTCTCTAAATCCACTCCCCTCTCTTATCTCCAAGCTAGGACTTTTCCTTAAAGAGAGGACTATACTTTCTCCTCATTTGCTCTCTTCTCAACTGAAAATCTGTATAACTCAACCCCTTCCCAACCCCTTTATTCCACTCTGTTTACCATAAAGTTTTTCTCTTTCTGACTAACTTCTGGTGGTATCTCTCTACCTGTCCTACCCACTGTAAAACCCACAGGCTGGCGCTAGTCTGCTGCTTTTACATCTTGAAGTTAGACAGCAGCTAAATCCTACAAGCAGCTAAATTTGAGCCCATTTGTTCCTGACCTGAGACCTCGATTCCCTTCCTATTCCTTCTGTTAAGGACTTAAAAAGGTATTAAGGATTTAGAATAGAAGCCTTATCAGCTGTTCAAACTAGATAAGCTTTAGCTAGGTGCTTGGGAAGAAAAGTGAGAGTGATTGTGTTTCTGAATGAAAAGATATAGACTGGGTTTTTATTTTAGTAAGAAAGTATTGTGGAAATTTTATCTTTAGAGAAGTAGTTTAGTAAAGAAATCAGTAATGAATTAAAAGTAAAATGAGTGAATTTGACATGTATTAGGCAGCTTTGTGCAAGTGAAAAATGTTTGTGGAAGAAGTATTTAAAGAGATATCTTACTGAGGTTACAGCAATTAAGAATAGAATAAATTTCTTTGGAAAATCAAGGTTTAAGAGTTAAATATTCTATGTGAGAGGTTAATAATTGATGTGTGTGTTGCAGATTTATATAAAATTCCTAAAAGTTCTAATGTGTTTAGTTATTATTCTATTTACTATTTTAAAACACTGCATACTGAAAAATCAATCAAATATTGTCAATTGTGTTATAACCAAATCTTTAACTATGGTTATTTTACTCTACTATTTAAAGAAACTATTGTTTGCTTATATTTTCACGTTCAAAAATTTGTGAAAAGAATGTTGGAAAAAATAGGTTTTCATGCTTTACCAAATTAAGACAGTACTTTTTTTTCTCTTTTGAAAGCCATACTGGTTGTGGACTACTAATGATCCATGAGGCAGAGTCATATCCCTCCTCCCAAAGTTACTGCTCTCAGGAATCAACTGCTCTACCCAAACTATCCTCTGTACTCTTGGTAGTTTCATTCGCTCTTCCTATTACATTTAAAGAGTAATACAAACCTGGGTTTCTCTATATATTCTCCTTATAGGAATATCTTTGCTTTCTTACAAATCTTATTGCTACTTAAATCCTTAATACCTTTTTAAGTCCTTAACCGAAGGAATAGGAAGGGAATCGAGGTCTCAGGTCAGGAACAAATGGGCTCAAATTTTTTTAATTGCTGCCTTTGTAAGCATCTCCAGCCATCACCTAGGCATCAACTAAGAAGACTACAATCACCAAATGGACCTTAAGAAAAAAGCCTCCGGCTACCATTGTGGCAAAGCCAGCCACTTGAGCAAAAATGTGTCCTCAAACCAGGAAACCACATAGGCCATGCCATGAGCAAAAGGAAGGACATAAGAAGAGAATGTTCCTATCTCCAGAGTGAGAAGAGACCACCTTTTCATAGTCCAGCCCATTCATCAAGGGATGAAGATCAAATGATGGGGCCCAAGGAGCAATCTGACTCCCAACTCTTCATCCTAAAAGTTGAGTCTCCGGTAACTGATGTTAGATAAAATTTTAATTTTCTTATTTATGAAAGAACCATTTTGTCCTCACCCAGCACTCTAGTCTTCACATCAGGTTATGAACATAAATGAAAGGTACTTCACCTGGTTTACTCTAGTAATCTATTTCTATTCTCTGTATTTTCTTAATATAAGTAATGCAAGGAGAAATTACTCTAAAAGTCATGCCTTGCTTTGTGAATTGCCTTAAGTTTAATGGCAATTTTTAATTGTGTCTAGTTCATCTTTTGAACTGTCCACTAGTCTACAGAAGTAAAAATTAAATTTATTTCTTCCAAGAGTTCTCTTTCACCCTGTAAAAATTTTCAGCCCACTGTTGGCCTTGCCTGAAAAAAAAATAACCATGGTCATTTAAAAGTTTTTGCCTACTGCAGTAAAATGAGGACATTGTGAACTTGGTACACATATTCAGAAGGAAGTCTTGTGTTCCAGGTGAAAAACTAGATACCTGTGAGTCAATCAAAAATTCCCCTTCAAAGGAGTCCCTTCAGATAAGTAAATGTAGTTAGTGTAGATGATTCATTATTTTTCTGGTTCTTTGCCTCTGAAAGCTCACCCACACCAGGAAAATCTCTATTCTACCTCTATTTGGAATAGATCTCACCAATTACTACAATACTTTCCAAGTTTTACAAGTACCCATTTATGTCTTTTCTTCTTATACTTACTATTTTCACTATTGTTCTCCTTAATGAAATTGTAATTGTACCAGTTCTAGTCATTTCTAATCTGGAAAAACCTTTCTGTCCTGCATTTTCTCTGAAAGGTATGGCAATACCCTTGGGGTCCCCACTAAGACTTTTCCTGAATCAGACCTTTTCAAGATCCCTACTCATATTTAAACTCCGCCTTTTTAACCTGTTATTTGGAATTAATGTGTACATTATGAAGCTACATGAAATTCCTAATATGTGATGTGGTCTAATATAAAGCATGTCATTCTGGTTATAACTCTAAAATGTTGTTATGTATCAATTGTCTGTCGCCCCCTCCTAAACTAAGCCAATGCCCCTTACCCTTTTTCTGCCCCTGAAACAACCAGTTTGAGTCTTAGCCTCTCTTGGCAGGCTCTATTCTCTCTCTTTGCTCCCCTTTAATAAACCCCAACTTGCTTACTCGCTGTGCCTGTCTTATCTCTTGAGCAACCCTGAACCCACACTCATTGTAGCCTTTATTTCTCTTGGCCCTTATGCCTTAAAGCTGTTCAATCAGTTCCTCCAAAGAACTATTAAATCTGCAACCCAAAGTCAAATTAAAACCATCTCCTCCTAAGACAATACAGGTACCAGCCTCTAAACACAACTGAAGGCAAACAGCCACAATTCGGAACCGGCCCTGGGGAAGAGGAGGAACCCAAACCAGAATCCAGCACCCTGTTAAGCAGGAAGTAGTCTGAGAGATACTGTGCCCCTGTTCCTGGTTCCACCTCCCCCAATCTTTTTTCTCCCCAATTTAAAAAGAACAAAGCAGGAATGTCAGGAACCCCCAAGAGCAAGACTTAAGCCAGCGATCAAAGTTCGGGTATCAGGGCAGTGAATTGTCCCTGGTGCCACCCAGCTGAGCAAAGGAATGCAATCATCTGGAACAATAAGGAAAGCCTATGGGCAAGTCTGACACACAGGATGTGTCCCATGTTTAGTACATGTCCAGGATGGACCCTCTGCACAAAGGAACAAAGGAACAGCAGCAGTTGATGAAGCCCACCAATAAATTCAAAGGACAATTTCACCTTGCCCAATGAGGAACTGAAATCTGGTCTGACGACCCTCTTTCCAGCCTCCTTCCTCACCACGTGGGTTTTTTCGTTAAAAACCCAGGCCACAGGCAAGGCGGATGGGGTCTGGACCTCTCTTCGTCAGCTCCATTCCTTTACCCTCTTATTAAATCTCTGTTTCTCACTCACCTAATTCTGTCATGGGTTCTTTGAACAACTTGAAACCCCACAAAAAAACAGTAACCTCAAAGATAAAAACATGCAAACATTTTAACATTGAAAAAGTTACAAGTTTTGCTTTTTAAATTACTCTTATCTTCAAACTCATATTCAAACTTTGCTCTCTCTTGTAGGAGGTTCCACTTGACAACTGGCAGAGAAGACAGGTCATTTGGATGTTAAGCTGGAGGAAGGTGAATATATATGGAATTCAGAATTTAAGAATTCATTCAATCAAAAATTTATTCAACATTTGAATAAAAGACTAGTTACAAATAAACATAATGCCTTACGGAATTACAAGGCACTATTAAAGTTAATGCTTACAAAAACATAGGCATACAGATAAAAGTTATTAAATAAATTGAAAGTATAATTCTATAGTATCTTTTCATCAAAGATCTTATAAAAGGATTTGCCCACACTATTGCTATAATTATTCCAACTTTATAATGGAAAAACATACTTTATATCAACTATCACTTTCTAAAGGAGAGAGGACTTTTCTGTCTCCTTAGAATCAAAACAAATTCTTTTTTCAATTGGTAATTATAGCTTGAATAAAAAACATAAAAGTTTGGAGGAGAAAGGACCCAGCTGCGTGCCCCTCTATCCCCCCTAAAGCTGGTGGGCTGTCAAAGACCCAGCCTCAGGGACCAGGGAAGTAAGGGAGAGAGAGAGTACTCAGCCTCAGCCCAAACACCTACCCTGGCAAGCTTCAACTCAGCACTCTGCAGGGCCACCACCACCTAGAAAAAAAATCAAAGAAAAATAAAACCACAGTGCTAAATACAAAGCAGAAAGAAAGTTGTGCTAAAATCTAAATCCCCAAAAAACAAAACCTCAATCAATACAAAGAAAAGTTCCCCAGATAAAACATTCATTGACACTGATTAGGACAATCTAACAGATAAAGAACTGAAAATAATGACTATTTTTAAAAAGTTGAATGAGATGAAGGAGATACTACCCAAAGACAATTGGAATACCTTAGAAAAGAAGTGACAGATCAAAAGGAGTATTTCACCAAGGATATTGAAACTATGAAGAAAGTCAATAGAAAGGCTAGAGATAAAAGAGTCAATGAATTGAAAATAAACATGGAAAAATCCATAAACACTTAACAGAAGAACAACTCTCAGAAATTGAATACAAGACCATAGATATCCCCATCCTGGAAAAGAGAGAGAAACAAACTAAAAGGAAAAATGAAGAAACCCTGTATGAAACATGAGACACCATGAGAAGAACAAATATAAGGAAAATAGGTATCCCAGAAGAAGAGAGGGAGAAAGGAGCAGAAAACTTAAAGAAATAATAGCTAAGAACTTCTCACATTTGTGGCAAAAAAAGTAACCATGGAGGTCCAAAAAGCTGATAAAATATCAAACGTAAAAAGACCTACCCAAGACACATCATAATAAAAGTAGCAGAAACTAAAAAAATATGCAGAGTTGTTAGAGAAAAGAGAAACAACCTATAAAGTTACATCCATTTGTCTATCATCAGAATTCACAGAAGAAACTCTACAGGCTAGGAAAGAATGGAACAACATATTCAAAATAATAAAGACAAAAATTATCAGCCAAGAATATTTTATTTCTTCATTATAGTTGAATAATTATTTTTCAGAATAAAGGCCTTCAATAATAAAAAAGTTAATGAATTTTCTATCAGCAAGCCTACCTTTTAAGAAATGTTGAGACAGGTCCTACAACATAGACTATTAAAACAAAGAACCACCAAATCCCAAGAATGGTGATAAACAGTAAAACAAAATCAAAACAAAGACAGGACCAATAAGAGAGAAAACAATGTTAAAGGGGGAAAGAAAAATATTGAATCTGTACAGGCATGTAAATATGGTATGGTGTTACCTCATAAAAGACAATCTTAGAACATAGAGACAACTCACATGATGGCCACAAACCCAATCCTAAAAAGTTACATAGCTGAAAAGAAGACAAAACTGAAAGAATCAATAATGAAAACCAGCCACAGGAATTAGGAAATAAAAATGAATAGGAAAAAAGCAACAAAGAAAGAAAATAATGGGCCAAGTGAGAACAATGAAACTATACAATTTAACTATCACCCTAAATATGAAAGGACTGAACTCACAAATCAACAGACAGAAAGTAATTGATGAATGAAAAAAAGAGGATCCATCAATATTATGCCTACAAGAAACTTCTGTCAGATTCAAAGATAAAAATAGGTTGAAAGTCAAGGGCTATAGAAAAAATATTAAAAAACATATTAAATGAAATTGGGACCTGAATATTAATATTAGACAAGATAAATTTCACCTTAAAAGGTTAACATATGTCAAGGGTGGACACTAAGTTATTATCAAGGGGGCAAGGCAATTCATCAGAAGAAGTAACTGTCATTAACATATATGCTCCCAGTACTAGACCAGATAACGAAGTATATAAAACAAATATTGACAGACCTAAATGGAGACATCAACAGTATCACAAGAGTAGTAAGGTACATCAATACCCACATAGACATCAGTAGATAGATCATCCAAGCAGAAAATCAACAAAAAACAAACAAAGCAATAGGTCAAATGAGCCTAACAGATATATGCATAACAGTTTTATGCTCCAACAAAAAGATTACACATTCTTCTCACTTGTACATGGAACATCTCAAGGATAGACCATATCCTGGGACACAAAACAAATCTCAGTAAATTTAGTAAGACTGAAATTATAGAAAGCACCCTCTCCAACCATGGGGGTGTGGCTGAAACTAGAAATGAACCAGAGGGACAAACCTGGAAGGACCACAAAGACAAGGAGATAAAACAACATGCTTCTGAACAACTTCTGGGTCACTGATGAAATTAAGAATTATCAGAGACAAATATAAATGAAGAGATGTACTTCGAAAACATAAAGGATTTGACAAAAGCAGTTCTGAAAGGAAAACGTATAACCATACAAATACTCATCAAATACCATTAGACAAACAAAATTAAATATCTAACCATATGCTATAAGGAACTAGAAATGAAAAAACAATCAAAACCAAATATCAATAGAAGAAAGGGAATAATAAAAATTAAAGTAGAAGTGAAATTTCTTCATGAGTCAGACTCATGAAGGAAAAAGAAAGAAAACCCCAATAACAAGAACCAGAAATGAGAGATCATAACAGATATCACAATACACAAAAGATTGTAAGTGACTACTATAAGTAGCTATATACCAAAAAGTTTCATGAATCATAAAGAATTTGACAGATTTATAGCATCCTAAATCTCCCAAAATAAAATCAGGAAGACAGATACAACTGGAACAAACCAATCATAAGCACAGAAATTGGAGCAATAATCAAAAGTCTCCCAAAAATCAAGAACCCAGGAGCAGTTAACTCCACTAGTGAATTCTACCGAAATTTCAAAGAAGAGATAAACCTCATCCTCCTTAAACTCTTCCAAAAAATTGAAGAGAAGGGAAAACACACACAGATTCTATGAGGCTAATATTATCTTGATCCCAAAATTTGACAAAGGCAGTACCAAAAAAGAAAAAATACAGACCAATATCCCTAATGAATATATATGCAAAAATCCTCAACAAGATCCTGGCAAACTGAATTCAAAAATATATTAAAAGAATTATATGTCATGATCAAGTGGGATTTATTCCAGAGTTCAAGAATTGATTCAATATAAGCAAATCAGTGTAATACATCATATCAAAAAAGGGAAAATTAAATATCACATGATCATATCAATGGATGTAGAAAAAGTATCAACACCAATTCATGATAAAAGCCCTTGCCAAAATAGGAACAGAAGGGTCATACATCAACATAGCAAAAGTGATATGTGACAAATCCACACCCAAAATCATACTCAATGGTGAAAAGTTGAAGACCGTTCCCCTAAGATCTGGAACAAAATAAATAAAAACAAGTTCAACATAGTTCTGGAACTTTTTGGTCAGAGCAATAAGGTAAGAAAAGGACAGTGAAGGAATCCAAATTGCAAAAGAAGAAAAAAACTCATTATTTGCAGATGATATATTATACCTAGAAAATCCCAAAGACTGCACACACGCACACACACAATCTATTAGAAATAGTAAATGAATATAGCAAAGTGGGAGGATATAAAGTCAACACAAAAAAATCAGTATCACTGCTATATGCAAACAATGAACTAGAGAAAAATGAAATTAAGAAAGAAATCCCACTTAGAATAGTACTACAAATAATAAAATACCTGAGAATAAATACAATATTTTTGTAAAAGAAATAAAAGAAGACACAAAGAGAAGAGCATTCCATGCCATGGATTGAAAGAATTAACAGTGAAAATGCCCATCCTACCCAAAGAAATATTCAGATTTAATGCAATTACCATCAAAATTCCAGGGACACTCTTTAAGGAAATTGAACAATACTAAAGTTTATGTAACCACAGAAGACCTCAGATTGCCAAAGCTATCCTAAGAAAGAGAAGAAGAACAGTGGAGGAATCACACTCCCTGATTTCAGACTATACTACAGAGCAATTATCATCAAAATAATACGGTACTGAAACAAAAACAGACACATAGACCAATGGAATAAAATTCAGAGCCCAGAATTAAAGCCACATTGGTCAGTCAATCTATGACAAGGGAGCCAAGAGTATACAATGGAGGAAGGAAAGTCTATTCAACCAATGGTGCTGGGAAAACTGGACAGACACCTGCAAAAAAATTAAACTGGGTTACACATTAGCAGCATACATAAAAGTTAACTCAAGATTGATCAAAGACATGGACATAAACCATAAAAGAGAGGAAAAGATAGGTAAAATGCTCCTAGCATCAACCTAAAAGATGTCTTTGGGGTAGGAAAATGCATGGCAAAGAAACTAAAATAAAACTAAACAATTGTGGCTATATCAAGCTAAAAAGCTTCTGGATAGTAAAAACAACCACTACTAAAACAAAAGGGCAGCTCAAGGAATGGGAGAAGATATTCACAGACATAAATAGAGAAAAGCTTAACACCCAAAATATATAAAGAGTTCATATACCTCGATACAAAAAACCAAAATACCCACTCCAAAAAAAAAAAAAAGCTGAAGAATTGCATAGACATTTATCTAAAGAAAACACACAGATGGCCTACAGAAACATGAAAAAATGCTCCACATCACTGAGCATCAGAGAAATACAAATAAAAACTACAATAAGATATCACCTCACACCAGTGAAAATGACCTCTATCAAAAAGAAGACAAGGAGCCGAAACAGCAGTGAAATGACCAGTGAAAATTACCTCTATCAAAAATACTAGAAACAAGTGTTGGAGAGGGTTTGGAGAAAAAGAAACACTCATACACTGTAGGTGGGAATGTAAATTAGTGCAACCTCTTTGTAAAGCAACATGCAGATTCCTTTAAAAAAAAAAAAAAAAGAAAAAGAAAATACCACCATTCGATTCAGCAATCCTACTTCTAGACATATAACTAGAGAACACAAAAACTCCAATCAGAAAAAAAAAATCTGCACCCCTATATTTAAGGCAGCACAATTCACAACAGCCAAGATGTGGAAACAATGATGACTGGATAAAGAACTTCTGGTATATATACTCAATGGATTCTATGTAGCATAATAAATAAAAAGACAAAATTGTGACATTTTCAACAACCTGAATGGAAATGGAAAAGGATTGTATTAAGCAAAATAGGTCAGCAAGAAAAAGAGAAGTAAAGGATGATTTCATGCATATGTGGAATATAAAGAAACAAAACAAACAGAAAACTCTCAACAGAATTCATATGATGCAAGACTGTGGTTACTAGGCGGGGCCAGAGGGGAAAGAGAAGGAGGGACCAAGGTGGTGGTAAAGCATAGAAGAACTCTGGTGCTGCATATGGTGTGAAATACAAACTTGAGGTGTGATTCAATATCCTAAAATGCATATAGCAATGTAAACAAAATAAATAATAAAATCATTAAAAAAAGAACAAAATGAGGGTAGTGCCCTGGTGGTCTAGTGGTCTATTATAACTGGGAGCAATCCCACATATATCCCAAGGTCCTGGGTTCAAGACCTGAGGGTGGCATTAAGGGAGGGGGAGAAGCAACCAACATGAACAATTAAATAAAAACAAGCAGCTTCTTCCTCTCTTTCTGCCTGCCTACTCACTTTCATTCCTAACTGTACATTTCCTTTTAAAATAAATAAATATGTATAAATAAGAACAAAATGTAATAGTTTAATTTTGTCTGAGATGTGCATTTTTAAAAGGATTCACAGATCTGTACAGACGGGATAAACCAAGGGGATGGATTTTCCTCATCAGAAAGCCTCATGACATAAGACCACATTGCCACCTGGTGGCACTATCAAATTTTACAATGATTCATTTCAGAGTTCACCAGCCTTTGACTTACTATTTTAAAGGGAAAAAGTATGTATAGACTTGTCATAATTTTGAGACTTGAAACCAGGGCCAATTGGAGTATCATCAGCTAGGGAAGGGGTCCCAACGTTGCTAAACTGGGACAATTCTAGTCAAATCGGGGCATATGGTACCTTAAGTATGTACTTTATTGGTTATAGTTTTAACTTCAGGAAAAACGAAAAAGTGAGGGGGACAAGGTGTTGGAGGTACTTAATTAAAACAAAACTTTTAATGTTTTATCTTCTTATAAAATCCATTAGCCCAATTCCTTCTGAGAAACAAGGACCCACCTAATGACCTAGAACTTCACATGAGTTCACGTCAGGTACCCCAAATCAAAGAGACACATGGGTACTTTCATGAACCTTCCTTTGTGTACTTTAGAAGTCAGCAGTCATGTTTACCCAAAATATAATCAGTAAGGCTTCAGAAGTTAGAAAGCCAAAGAGAAAATTAGAACGTCAAAGTTTCCTAAAATTAGTTTTAGAAAGCTTGAAAAAAATTCCAGTATACTTATTAGTTGAGTCTACAAAATGCTTGTCATTCCCACTTCAAACACATCACAGTCAAGTATTAGGTTGTGATATTAAGGAGAATTTCATAAGACAAAGTGATTTAGAATTATCCAATTTTATTATCCAAATTTAGGCCACATATATCTTTGTAACTGGATTATAAAGTCAAGCACCATGTGGTTTGCCCTGTAATTTGCCCTACATACTCACAAGGAAACATTCAGATATTTCAACAGTCTAGCCCACTTTGGCTTCACCTGTTCTCAGTTCCTGAGAGAGCAAGACACACTTGTAAGTCTCAGATATCTCATCTGCAGATCTGCCTCATCCCTGCTAGTGATCTCCACATCCCAGTCCTATCTTTTGCTCCTCCTGGGAAGAGGCCTGAGATTACCCACAATTTATCAAAGGATGAGGGAAGAATGTCAAGATTACTTTTAATACTTAATACAATATAAATGCTCTGTAAAGAGTTCATATGTTGTACTGTTTAGGGAATAATGAAAAAAATGGTGTGTATATGTCTGGTATAGATACTATGTATTTTTCATCTGCAGATGGTTGAACCTGCTAATACAGAACTAGTGTGGACAGAGAGCCAACTATAGAGTACCAGCATATTCAATGGGAGTGAGGGTCATATAGAGATCCCAGTATGTAAGGAGATAGCATGTGTAGGGTTAGGGATACAGTTTTAGATGGAATGGTCCAGAGTGAAGGGTGGTGAGCCATACGGACATGAGGAAAGAGCATTCAGGAAAGGTAACACCAGCAGTCTCCGAGAATGGAGTATACTGGCAATATCACCAGGATGGTGTATAGAAAGAAGGGGTAGGAAACAGGTCTATGTGGGGACAGAGGAGACTGAGAGTCTTTTAAGATATTGTAAGCTCTCAACTTTTACTCAGAACAAAACAGAAAGTCTCTAGGGCATTTTTGAGCACTGGAAAGACACTGATGTCTATTCTAAGAAAAGACCAAAAGGGAACCAAAGAGAACTATTAAAAGACTATTGAGAAAGTGAGGGAAACCAAGAAGACTCAGATCAGGCAGGATATAGCAATGAAACAGGTAAGAATCAACTGAATTACAGGTGTGCTTTGACAATAAAGCCAGCAGAAGTTTATAAAATTAGCTGTGGCACATAAAATGAATGAATGAAAAGACTCAAGGACAATTCTGAGGTTTGTGATCTGACCAACCAGAAGGATGTTGGCAGGGAAGACCTGAACAGAGCAAGCAAGTGTGTAGTGAGGACATGTCTAGTTTGAGTGACAAACGAATGTCCCAGGAGTTGTGTATTTAAGTCTAGAAACTGGGGGAGACATCTGATTAGGACATAACTGAGTTGGCAACAGGGGAGAAAAAAGGGGCAAAAGGATTAAAACTTTCAGATAAAGGATGAAGAGAACCAAAATTGTGCTTCCATTTGAAGACTTTGGAGACCTCTTCACAAGGTACCCTTCTCAAATGATGGCAGCCCCATGAACAGAGAAAAAAAATGTTCTTCTCACAAGAAGAAAACAAACCAGGTAAGGTAAACTCTCCTTCTGTCAATCTGTTATATGGAAGGATGCCCAAGTTCCCACTGGGGATTCAGAAAGTAACCCTGAATGGAAAACTAAGACCTTCCCATGGGGGAACATGAGACAAGAGAATGTTGCTGAGACTCAACAACCATTTAACTCGGAACAATCTTGTGAGGTGTTATTAGTGCATATTTAATATCTTTCCAAATAGTCACAACAATGTTGAAAGCTTGCCCAAGGTTAACATGGCAAAGCCATGCAGTCTGATTTCAGAGGCTGAACCACAAAACCTATGAGTCCTCTTTTTTATCTCTCATCATTCAGTTGTATCTTGAGTCACAAATGACAGCAAAGGAACCTAATGTTCCTCTGACATGATATACTCCTGCAGTAATCCCGCTAGGATTTATTATTGAATTCATCATGAGAGAACATCAAAGCATGTCCAAATGAGAAGCATTCTATTTTAAAAGGTGCAGGCAAAGGAAGACTGAATTCTTTTAAAAGTAACAATACATTAAAAAAAAAAAAAAAGAAAAGGAAAGGAAAGGGGAGATTAGAGTCCAAGATGGCAACCAGGTAGGAGTCCAGACTCATCTCCCTCCCACATAAAACTAGGAAGCACTTATTTTGGAGAAAAAAATGCTGAGGAAAAGCAAGACCCAAAACTACATAAACAGCAGCCACATTTAACACCATAAAGTATAGGCAAAAACATCTGCTTTCCAAGCTAAATTGCAGTTTGGGGATCCCAAGTCCCAGGGGGAAAAGAGTCACATAAAAGAGGACAGAGTCTCAGAAAGAATAAGGCCTCCAGGAGAGTTGTTCCAGCAACAGAGTTCACCCAGTGGGAACAAGATCACTGAGTCAGGTGAAGGGACCTTGGCACAGAGAAGAAAGAGGACCAGCACCCTAGTAAACTGAGTCAGGGTTCCCAGTAGGAATCTGCACAGGTTACCACCATACACAGAAGGCAACTAGGGGAAAACTCCACCCCCTCCCATTATTATTGTGCCAGAGCCACAGGACCTGTCCACTGAAAATCTCACCCCCAGGCTTATGAGTAATCGAAACAGCATTTCTGGAGGAAGAATAAACCAGAAGGAAGGAACCCTCAACAGCAAGCAAAGTGTACACTCTGTGAACAGAATAGGAAATTTGGCCTCATTGACTGTGGAACAACAACAATCTATAAGCAGTCTTTGTTGTTCAGACCTGTCATGGTGGGGTAAGTCTCTGCATTCCCCACAAAGATTATGACCCCATAGGCTGGAAACTCAGGTTTCAATGTAGGGTCCACCTCAGAGCATTAACAAAATCATCAGTGGTGACAGCACACAACTAAAGAATTCCCAGTGTTCAAACAAACACCCAGGCTTATTTTACACAAGTTCATATCCTACACAAGATCATCACTTAGAGGAAGCCTAATACTCAGAAATAAAAACAGAATGGCAAACAGAGTCAAGACACAGACAAATATATAAGAAATGATGACTTGAATCAAAACCCCAGGGGAAAATCTGAATACAACAGATATATGCAAATTACCTGAGGATGAATTTAGGATAACAATGATAAAAATACTCATGGAAATCAACAAAACAATAAAGGAAGAAGAATATAAAAAAGAGAGAGAAGAAATGGAGTAAGATATCAAAGAAATAAAGACTGTAATAGGTGAACAAAATAATCAATACAGGGACTCAAGAGCAGGATGAAATAGAATGAATAGATGAAGCCTCCAACAGAATCAGTGAACTAGAAGATATGGCAGAGGAATGCATTCAAACAAATAAAGAGAAAAAGAATGAAAGAAATAATAAGAAAGCATTCCTGATCTATGGGATAACATCAAAAGGACAACATTTACATCATAGGGTCCCAGAAAGTGAGGATAGAGAAACGGAGCAGAAACCATATTTGAAGAAATAATAATAAAGAACTTCCCTAATCTGAGGAATGAAGCAAGCCTCCAGACTCAGGAAGCTCAAAGAGTTACAAACAAAAGAAACCAAACAGACTTATACCTAGACACGTTGTAATCAAAATGTCAAAAATACAAGATAAAGAAAGAAACATAAAAGCAGCTAGAGAAAAAGAAGCTGCATACAAAGGAGTCTTCATAAGATTATCAGAGGAGTAACCCTCTGAAACTCTACAGGTCAGAATGGAATGTCATGATATATACAAAATGCTAAAAGAAAAAAAGATTTTCAACCTAGGATATCATACCCTGAAAATTTATCTTCAAAACTGAAGGAATGACTTCTGGTTAAATGGAAACCTGGTAAGAGGGAGACTCATGTCCCCTCCACAGAGCAACTAGGAATTCACCTATTTTCCCAGAAACAAACACTGAGGAAAAGCAGGCAGAGACTGTAGAGACATAGCAGCAATTGCGACAACAAACAATAGGAGAAAACATCCAGGTTCAGAGCTACACGAAAGACTCATACTTTGGATTCAAGCTGGGGTGGAGAGGGTGGGACTGCAGGAAGAACCAGCCCTCCCAGGAATCATGAAAGCAGCAGACAGCTGGCCCAGCAGGACCAGGACATGCAGCCAAGGGAGAGAGCTGAGGCACATGGCAGAAGAGGTACCAGTGGCCGGTGGTTTGAGGAGGCCCAGCAAGAAAATTATGCTGGGCACCGCCATAACTGGAAAGAAGCTAGGGGAATCACCCACCCCGGATCCACACCCGCCATATTAACCCAGAGTGGCAGGATCTAGCCTCTGGAAAACCCGCCCTCAGGCTTTAAAGAAGAAGATATGCTACCTACTACACCTTGTGGGTGTAGCTGAAACTTCAGCCTGATTGCTAATTGTGGGCCAACTCCAATGTAGTCATTGCGGTTGGGAACTGGGAGAGCTGGTAGAAGGCCCTGCATGCCCGACACAAATTCCAACTACAGGCAGCAACAGAGGGCCGACATAAGAACTTCAACAAATCCAACCAGTGCTGACACCACAAAACTCAAGAAATCCCGGTATCCAAACCAAGAACCAGGCTTACTTGGTGCAAGTCAATACCCTACACAAGCCCATCACTGCAGGGAAACCAAATCCACAGAAACATATACAGATGCCAGACAGAGCGAAGACACAGAGAAATATACTTGAAATGATGGATCAAATAATAAAACCCAGGGGAAAATCTGAATACAACAAATGTCTGAAAACTGCTTGAGGCTGAATTTAGGGCAACAGTGATAAACATACTCATGGAAATGAAGAAAACAATAGAGGAAGAAAAAGAGCAGCTCAAAATGTCAAATAAATAACAACACAATAGTTGATCTAAATAATTCAATAGAGGGACTAAAGAATAGGATGGATAAAGCCTTCAGTAGAATCAGTGAGCTAGAAGACAGGGCAGAGGAATACACTCAAACCAGTAAAGAGAAAAAGGAATGTAAAGAAACTAAGACAGCATTAGAGACCTAAGGAATAACATCAAAAGAAACATGTATATTATAGGAGTCCCAGAAGAGAAAGGGGGGCAGAAAATGTGTTTGAAGGAATAATAGCTGAAAATTTCCCCAGCCTGAAGAATGAATCAAGCCTCCAGACCCAGGAAGTTCAGAATCCCTAATAAAAGAAACCCAAGCAGACTTACACTTAGACACATTGCCATCGAAATGTCAAAAATACAAGAAAAGAATCTTAAAAGCACATTATAGGTGCAGCTGCAACTTCAGCCTGATTGTCAATTGTGGACCTCATGGAGAATGTTTGGGAATGTTCCCCGCTCTTCAATATTTTGGAAGAGTTTGAGTAGAAAAGGTATTGATTCTTTGAAGCGTTGGTGAAATTCAATGAAAAAGCCATCCAGTCCTGGGCTTTTATTTTTAGGGAGACTTTTGATTACATCTTCAGTTTCTTTACTTAAGATTGTTCTATGGGGCCCATTCAAGAACTTGTCATGTATTTTCTTATTTAAGAAAAGCCTATGATGTAGATTTTATTATCCCTGTTTTATAGATGAGAAAATCCAAGTTACGAAGTATACAAGTGTTAGAGCCACTGTACAAATTTATCTTTCATGCCCAAATCCTGTGTGATAAATATTTTATATTAATCAGTTTTATTATTACTTATATTGTTTTGTTTGGAAAGATAACATTATGCAAAAATTTTGAACTTTACTTTCATCATGCTGCTTTTTTCCTTTTCAGTTACCTTATTCTTGATAATTCCATTTTTTAACTATCAAAATTAAGGAAATGTGACTCAAATTTACATTATGAATGTTTATATATTCCATTATATTCATTTTAAAGTTTAATTGTTTTGGAAATATACAACATATTGTACTCTCCTGAATTTCTTTTGAAATAATTATTTAATGTGATAAACTATGTTCTTTTCTTGACCTGAAAAAAAAAGTCAAAACAAAAATGGAAAAAAAGAGTGGTAAAGGAAACTAGACTTCTGGTGGTGAGTGTGGTGTGAAATACACACAGACTGAGGTGTGAAATCAATATCCTACATAGCATATAGCAATGTAAAATATAAAACATACATAGTATATAATATATAAACACATATGCATAATAATAATGAATATCCATATATCTACCATGTGGTTTAATATCACCTGTTTTGAAATGTATGTAAATTTTAAGAAACAATATAAATAACTTAGAGGAAAAAATTTTTCAAAAACTGAAGGAATGATAAAAACTTTTCCAATGGGCAAAATTGAAAGAATTCATTACCATGAAACCAGCTCTATAAAAAATACTAAAGGATACTCTACAAAGTGTCAGGAAATCCCACTTAAAATCAGTGAGATAGCAAAATATAAAAGTGGGGAGGAGGAGAGAAGAATAAAAATGCAGATGATTAGAATGAGTATTAGACTAATCTGCTTTCAAATAAAAATAGAAAATAAACATTGAATTATTAATGGTAATCTCAAAATACGTCTCTAGAGAAAAAGCAAAAAAATGGAAAACCAATCAACACATACCTACTCCCAAACCACCTAAGAGAGAGAGAACAAAGGCACTGTCAGGAATAACACACAGAAGACAAATTACAAAATGTCAATAAACAGTTACATATCAATAATCACCCTAAATGTTAATGGACTGAACCTACCACACAACACAGAGTGGCCAATTGTATTAAAGAGCATAACCCAAACTTGTGCTGCATTCAGGAGCCTCAATTTCTTTCAAAAGACAAATGATGGAAGTCAATGGCTGGAAGACAATCCTATAGTAGAAGGTCAAAAAAAGCAGGTAAAAACAGACTTCCAATTAAAAAGCATAACAAAAGACCAAGAAGGTCATTATATAATGATTAGGGGTCATCCAGCAAGAAGACATAACACTTATTACCATATATGTACCACAGGAAGAAGCATCAAAATATATTAAGTAAGTATTATTAGAACAGATGAGAGACACAGACAGCAGCACAATAATAGTGGGAAACTTCAGCACCCCAATTACAACAATGGACAGATCAAACAGGCAGAAAATTAAAGGGGAAACAGCAGCTTTAAATGACCATTTGGAGTTAGGTCTGAGACATACCAAACACTTCATACAATGACTACAGATTTCACTTTCTTCTCAGCTGTGCATAGAACATTCTTAAGGACAGATCATATTCGGAAACACAAAATCTGGCTCAACAAATTTACAAAGATTGAAATCATACCAACCATCTTCTCTGACCACAATGGCTTGAAACAAAATCAACCGTAAGATGGAAGTTGGAAGATCCTCAAATTAACTAAAGACTAAACAATTACTTTCTGAATGATTCTTGGGTAAAAGAGGAAATCAAATAAAAATGTCGAAAATACTTAGAGACCAATAAGAATGAAGGCACAAGTTACCATAATCTATAGGGTGCGGCAAAGCAGTACTTATTGCAATCCAAGCCTACCTTAAGAAACATGAAAAATAACAAATAAACAATCTAACCCTACATTTAAACCAACAGAGAAAGAATAATTAAAGCCAAAAATCAGTAGAAGAAAGGAATCAAAAGCTTGAGCAGAAATAAATGAAATAGAGAAAAAGACAATCCAGATCAGTGAAACCAAAAGTTGGTTCCTTTAAAAAACACAAATGACAAACTATTGGCTAGACTCACAAAGGGAAAAAAAAAGGAGAGAAAACTCTACTCTCAAAACTAGCATCAGAAATTAAAGGGAAGAAGTTATAACAGATACTACAGAAATTCAAAGCATTGTAAAAGACTACTATGAACAGTTCTATGCCAACAAAGTGGACAATCTCAAGGCCATCGACAGACTTTTAGAAAAATGATGTTTACCAAGACTGAACCTGGAAGAATTAGGAAACCTGAACAGGATTATCACAAGCAAGGAAATTGAAAAGGTAAACAAAAGTCTCTCTAAAAATAAAAGCTCAGGACCAGATGGCTTTACTAGTGAATTTTACCGAAACTTCAAAAAAAAAGCAAAAAACAAATACTCTTCAAACTCTTCCAAAATAATAAAGAACAGGAAACACTTCCAAACACTTTCTATAAGGCTAACATCAATTGATACAAAAGATGAGAGACATCACCAAGAAAGATAATTACAGACCAATATTTCTAATAAACAGACACAAAAATTCTCAACAAAATATTAGCAAACCAAATACAACAATGCATCAAAAGGATCATCCATCATGATTAAATGGGATTTATCCCAGGGATGCAAGGATAGTTGAACATAGATAAATCTATTAATACATTATATCAACAAGAGCAAGGAGACAAAAACACATGATCACATCAACAGATGCAGAGAAAGTTTGACAGGATTCAATATTCATTTATGATAACAACCCTACATAAAATGGGGATAGAAGATACATACCTCAACATAATAAAGGCGATATATAGTGAAACCACAACCAACATCATACTCAACAGTAATATTGAAAGCATTTCCTCTAATGTCAGGAAAAAGACAAGGTTGCCTATTCTCACCATTGCTATTTAACATTATACTGGAGGTCTTAACAATATGCTAGAAGAAAATGAAATCAAGAAAACTATCCCATTTAAAATAGAAACAGAAAGTTTAATACTTCGGAATTACTTAACAAAGGAGGTTAAATACCCATCTAATGAATAATTTAAGTCTGCCTTAAAAGAAACAGAGGAAGATAGAAAGAAATGGAAAGATATTCTCTGCCTACTGCTGTGAAGAATCAATAGTTAAAATGGCCATTTTACCTGAAGCAATAACAGATTTAATGCAATTCAATTCCCATAAAAATTCCATGGGCATATTTCAAAGAAATAGAACAAAATATCTTAAAATCTGTATGGAACAACAAAAGACTCAGAATAACCAAAGCAGTTACGAGAAAAAAAGAGCAAATCCAGAGGTATCACACTCTCAGACATTGAGCTATACAAGGAAATGATCAAACTGTATGGTACTGCAGTAATAGCAGTGTGAACTTGTTGGGGACTTGTATATAAGACCAGAAATCCTAAAATTCTTGAAAGACAACATAGGAAAAACATTCCATGACAGCCTTAGAGATGTTTTTGGAATTTAATTCCAGTATCAAAGGAAACAAAAACAAAAATGAACAATTGGGACTACTTCAAACTAAAAATCTTCACAGTGAAAGAAAGCATCCCCAAAACAAAAAGACAATCTACTAATTGGGAGAAGAGGTTTGCATTGTATATTTCTGAAAAGGGTTTAATATACAAATTATATAAAGAACTCATAAAAATCAATACCAGATACACAGGATACCTAATCAAAAAATGAGAAGAGGCATTAGAGAGGCACTTTGCCAAGGACATACAGATAGTCAAAAGGCACACGAAAAAGTTGTTCCTACTCTGGGTATTAGGGAATGGCAAATCAAAACAATGAGATATCACCTTTCATCTGAGAGATGGGCTATTATCCAAAAGTCTGAAAACAAATGTTGGAGAGGATGTGGATAAAAGGAGCACTTTTACATTGTTGGTGGGAGTGTAAATCGGTGTAACCCCTACAGAAAACAATAAGGAGATTCCTCAAAAAGTTATAGAAATCCCACATGATCCCTCCATTCCACTTCTGCGTATTTATCCAAAAGATACAAAAACAAATTTGCAGAGATTTATGCAGCCCCATGTTTATTGCAGCCCTATTCACAATAGCTAAGAACTGAATTACCTAAGTGCCCAATATCAGATGAAGATGGTGTGTGTATATATATACATACATATATATATACACACACACACACATATGTATATGGAAAGTGCAAATGATAAAACAAATGGGGATAAAATGTTAATAATTGATTAATCTGCCTGAAAGATGAGTATTCTTTGCATTTTTCTTTTAATTTTAATGTATATTTCCAGAGAAATTTATTTTAATGATTCTTTAAATTGATTTATAAAAATACACAAGGCAATTTTAATACTATTTGTATTTATATTAAATATATTAATTATATACATTTGACACTCACCTGATCATTTAAAAATTAGTTAATAAGTTGTCTCTAGGAATGGGATACTGGAAGTTTTTCTACTATATAATTTTCTAAAATTTCCAAGTATCCATTATACAATCAGGCAGTGTTACCTTCTTATTCAGAAAAAGGAAATTAGAAAGTAAAAATACATGACACCACTCACAAGCTGCTTACTTGCAAAAATAACCTGAAATTTTAAAGTATTTTTAATTTTCCAACTCAATTATTACTAAGCAACTACTAAAATTTTTAAGTTTTTGCAATATTTTGTTTTGTAACTAAAGAGCGAATTAACATAAAATTTTGCATACCATAAATTACACTAGGCTCTTGTAAAATAAGTCTTACAGTCATCATTAAAACTCATTTACAAGAGTGTGAAAATCAGATGGCATCATTGAAGACAGCTGCTCTTTGAAGAGGTTCCATCATTTGTTCAAGGGTACATATCTTTTGAAGTGCAGAACTAACAGAAATCCAATTTTGTCTATCATGAGATCCACACTGTTCATCTTCTGTCTAGCTCTGCAGGTGCTTGATAATGCCTTTAGCTGCAGGTCTGGTTAATGACCTCAAATATAAAATTTCCAGTCAAACACCTAATGTCAGGATAGCACATTTTAATTTTTAACCCAGTCAACCACTTGTCCAGTTTCCCACCTTGTCTGTATATAAAAAATAATCGCTAACATTCGATGAGCCATCTCCTATGTGCTAGCTCTGTTCTAGACTGGCAGCTCTCAAATCCCCTTCACATTCACTGATGTATGCGTGGTCATTTCCTGTCTTACAGAGGAAGATGCTGGTGCAGAGAAATCAAATGTCCAAGGTCCTAACCAGTAAAGTGACCAAGTCAGAATTAATAACCTTGACAATGTCATTACAGATCCGTTTGATATGCTTCCTTTCCCTAAGCTGCTCACGCTTAATATTTAAAACTTTAATGCTAAATACCATTTATTAATCTAAGTTAACTGGTTGAAAAGCCAACTACAAAGAACTTGAATTTCAAAATACTTTAAAGTCTGAAACCACAATGTGGCCACATCCCAACTTTGTACTCTAGTGAAGCAGTAAATCTTAAAATATATTAATCTTGATGCAAAACTTTTCAAACACAAACTATTTTCTACTCACAGTACTTAGGCTACAGAGATTAAAGCAAGCTCTCATTTGTATTGAATGGAACATCACTAAATCAACTTCACAATATCATTCCCCTTTTCCCTAAAGGTATGGTGAAGGGAGGATCAAAGCTTGGGAACAAAATTCGGCTCTAGTCCAGCAAATCTGGACAAGTTCATTCTTCCAAATTCTTCCCTGTTGAAAACATTTGAAAGGTTGTTGTAAAAATGAAATACAGATATACCTGACATACACTATGTACTTCTTAAGTGTAGCTTTTATTGCTCCTCTGACATTATGCCTATTTCAAAAGTTTGAACATTTGGGACCCAATCATGTTGACAAAAACTGCTCTACACCACAAACTAAATTCCTATCTGTCATCTTATCCAACTTTCTACACACTCCAGCACAGAAATGTTCAAAATTAGTGATTAGTATCTAATGAGGTCACAAATAACAGATGAACACAGGGACTATGCACTTAGTAAGAAAAATAAAGTATTAAAAAAAAAAAGTGGTAAGAATTGAAAGTAAAACTGCTAATAAACTCAAGCAAATTGCTGCACGTGGCAATGAAAAATCCTGCGCTCCAAATCTGGAATTTTTCAAAAAACAGCAATTCCATATTTCTGTGACTTTTGTGCATTTTAAAAACATGCGAGACATGCTCTGGTGAGTTAGCAGTTAAAGTCTGCTGTCTCCAGGCAGCACAAGCCAGATATGTCCTAATGACCTGGGTTTGCATCCATGAGCCAGAGAGGGAGGGGATATAGAGGTTCAAGTGAAACCACCACCAAGTTGAACAGCTAAATAAAATGCTTCTTCCTCCTTGCTGCCTGCACCTTTCCTTGGGGAAAAAAAGAAAAAGAAAACCCAACACACATATGCACACATTGAGTACATGCATAAAAAGCAAGGATGTGTGGTAAAAAGATTGCAGATGTGTATTTGCATACCTCATCTCTTAGACCTTATTCTAAAATTCTGTACATACGTACATTTACATAGTCACACAGAGCAGGTGGCTCTTAGGACACTTGTCATACCAATTGTCCTCTGGCCAGTCTTCACATATTAGTTCTATGTCAAATCATCACCATAACAGATGCAACTTCAGCAGCAGTGCCCAGGTCTCTGGTAGTACGGCTGTCGTAACTAATTCTAGCATTGGTAGCATCAGAAAGTATCGTTAACAGGTCCAAGCTGGTAGAGGAGAAAAGGGTGTACAAACTCATGGAACAAATGAGACACCAGGGATGTAACTGGAAGTGTGGCAACTTCCAGGTAAATACTTTCAGGTGAGGGCAGAGCTCAAAAAACACCCAATACACTTATGTAATATTTTTAAACTTGCAAAACACACTACATGCTGATTATTGCAATATATGTAACAAAATATTGATGCATAGATAAGAATGATACACATAGATTTCAGAGTACTGGTTTGATTAAAGGAAATGTGCATAAGGGTATATGGAAGGCTATGTTTGATGACTTACTCCTCAAACGAAACAGATATATCTGAAGTATAAAGTAACTATGAAAAGAAGCAAATGCTAAAGCTGGGGAAACATTCTAATTTTTAAACGAGAGCAAATGGGAAAGAAAACACTATTCTTCAGCTACAATGGCTCATCTTACTCCCAACACTACTGTGGGATGGGAAACACCCTATGCAAAGAAAAAAACCTCATTTTCTACTGGAATCTGTGATGTAATTTATGTAGCTGAGATCTAAATATTGCTGGCTGGAAAGAACTGTTTGGATATTTAAGTAGCTTAACCAATGTATTAGGAACAGTTATACCATTTACTGCCTCAACCAAATGCATAGTTAAGACTTGCAAAATACTAAAAATAGCTGTCCATTTCACATTATCTCACATGGAAACATAAGAATGAACACAAACTTTTAAGTTAAAAATTCATGCTGAGAATTTTCAGTATATATTCCAATACCTGTATCTCCCTGAAATTCCCATTGCACCCACAACTTAGAACCTGTAAGAACCATTTCACTCAACTTAAAATTAAGATTTTTAGTAAGGCATTTTTTCATTGCAGAATATAATCTTGTTAAGAAGTCATTATTTCTTATAATTCTGAAAGTGGGGTTTCTCAATGTGCAAAAGCACTTTCTTGGGGAGATGAAAATGATAAACAAGATCAAATTTTAAAAGAAAATCTGATTTCTTATTTCAATTTCATAAAACTTGCTTGATGGCAAAATACACAAAAACATCCCAAGAAACATTTTGCAACAAAACTTTCCTTAAATTCTCGAAGTTTATCTTTAGGTTGGATTTTCCAAGTGAAATACTTCCCTAAATTTAATTCAAAGTAATGTGATACACCCTCATATTTACCTACGTTATTATATATTTAAGGATATACTTCGGATTAAAATAGCAAAGAAAAAGCAAGTTTAGCCCCCCTCCAAATAAAAAAACCTTTCTATATTAACTTCCAAACTCTTTTTTAACCTCTAACAATGAATATGGAGAGGAATTTATTGTTCAGGGATTTAAGATACTTTTTAATCACTTGCAATTTTAACTCTGCACTAACATTTTTATCTTAGATGTAATTTCCCTCCAAATAATTAATCTTACTAAAATTCATACTTGGCTTAAGTAATCATTATATCAAGAACTATATATATAAACCTGTCAGTTTTCAGCCTTGAAAGCTTCCTAAATCATTTAATAAATTACATAGCCTCATTATAATACTTTAGTAAACTTTGTCTAGCATGTTCATGCTGGCTTTGATCAAAAGTTGAGCCTGCTAATGGGTGGTAGTTTATTTCATACCTCACTGGAAAATAAAAGTGAGGGGAAAAAATCTTAGAAAATTTAAGAGCAAAATTTCATTTCCCTTAGTTTCACAAGGAAATAACAGTACTGCCTTTAAAGTAGAACCAAAGGCATCATAAAATTACCAAATTTCTTCTAGAGGTATTTGCCTTGCACCAGGGTGCAAGTGATTTCCTTCACATAGTAGATGACAACAGTTAAAAGCACAGGACACAGCTCTTGTCATTAGAGCTGTGCAAACCTGAGCACATCTAAGACCATCTGCTCCTCCCATAGTGATGAGCATTTTGAAAACCGTCTTACTTTTGAGAAATATGATAAGCAAAAGTACATTTTTCAGGTGGTTAAAGATAAATCATTTTGGATGTCAGCCAAGTGGTAATTACAACTGAACCCCATAAAACTTGCTTTATTTTGTAGAGTTCACATTTACAAGTTAGTAGCCTCTATTAGGGCTTTAGCAATCCTAACTTTACAGACAGCTCTTAGAACTAAGCAATACCTAAAGTTGATGGCTTCAACTTTTAACATACAAATAACTTTGAAAATGCAGTTTTCCTCTACTCTAGGGCATTAGTCTTACTTAAACCTACTTTGTGTATGGTTTTAGCATTTAGAAGCCTATAAAGCAGATACTTCACTACAGATTAAAATAACTGAAGCTTTTAACAGAGCAAGACAGGTCTCCCTGCTAGACCAATTAATACCTCTGGAGTTATGTTCAAGCATCAGTAGCTTTAAGCTTGACATGACAATGTACTTACTACTGTAGTTGAATACAACTGCTAAAATAAAAAAGTGAAGTTATCTTAATAAATAGTTCCCTGGGCCTTCCTTCAAGATAGGTGTATGGAAAGGAACTGGAAAACAAGGAATCGAGTTTTAAAACAAAAATGTGGTTAATAGGAGGGTATGCATAATGAAAATAGAAATTACCTGGCCAATCTTCACATTGTAATCATAACATTCATAATCTTACAGTCAAGAAAATAAAGTTTATGTATCACTTATGAATTTTCAGTAAACCAGAGAAATGATTATGTGGGGTAAAAAGGAAACAAAAGTTAGTCTATATTATAGAAAAAGTCTTAAAATTGATGCTGGATGGCAAGGTTTGGCATTTTTTAAATATATTTTCCAAAATACCTAAAGTACACACATTATTTCTAAAATCACTAGCGTAGGAAGATAGTTTTCTTTAAGATCAATGCTCAAACATCTTTTGCACCAATTTCCAAGAGGCCACTGTTCGTGCACAGAACCAACCAGAAACATGGTTTCTATCAACAGTTGGCTACCAAATGCGGAACTGAAAAATGAGCTAACCCATTTCCTACTAAATACTTAATCTCTACATAATGAAGGAATAGACTACCTGCCATCAGAACTCAAGTCCCTGATACAATAACCTGACTGAGACAAACCTATTCATGACCTACTGAAATAAAAATGTTTTGGAAAAGAAAATGACACTTCATCACATTTTTGAACAGTTTATTTATTCACGCAAGTTTAATTTCCTTTGAAAGCTAGAAAATAAGGATCATTTATTTACCTTATTTTTTCCATATGGTAAACACTGATCTTTCCCTAACTCTCATAAAGGTCAATTTTTAAAAATCTATGCACACACCAAGTCACTGAATAGGAATGTGCAAAGCTCTAGGAAATTGGGAAATTTGGGAAAATACCCTAAGAATGGTCGTCTTTTATGACCTGTTTTCTAGGGAGTATATTTTGGAAGATTACAATCCAAAAATAACCCTAATAGGTAACAATAATTTTAGGAGAACTCCTGAGCTAAGATACTTGGAAATATTATTACTTTTCTTTGACCAGAATTTCTGAATTTGATACCTTTTTCCAAGTGTCATTTCTTTTTTTTTTTTCTTAACATACCACACACTCAGAATACAAGTCTTAAATTTTTTTTCTTGTAAATACAAGAATGGGCAAAGTTAAGTACATTAGATATAGAAAGAATGAAGAATAGTAGTGCATTTAGCGTCACATATGAACTTAAGGCCTTAGTTACTTGATTGTGATTTCAGTATTAGCAAGTATATTTCCCTCATGCTTACATACACAAGTAAGCAAGCAGACAAAAGCAAAAATTTCTAAACATGTAAGGAAAGAAGACAATGTAATCTATATATTATCAATTAATACAACTGGACTTTAAAAGTAACTGTGGGTAGTAAAACAATCTGATCACATTTCATACAGCAATTAAAATGAATGTTTCCTATATAGTCAGAGCATTTCCTGATATTTACGCAGCTAAGAAGCCCATGTATACTTTATTTTGCAGATGTTCTCCAGACTAATCTATTCAACACCAACCACTGCATAATGCATTTTATAAGAGGTCTATCTAAAAATACATTATATATCTGTTGATTTGTTTGGGGCGATGGGGTACAATTTCTAGCCTAAACAGTAAAATCAAACATATACATTAGACTACTCAACAGTAGCCTATGATACAGTCTTATGGTAGGAAATTTTACATACTTATTAAATATCTTATATATAGTCAATGTTTCAGTCACTTCAAATTAAGACAATTTTTTTTTCTACAAATTTAACAAAAAAAGATACTGATCTAAAGTCGGGAGGGAAGATTTCTAGGTTTCAGCTCTGCCTCCACCTACCTCTGAGAGATGCCAGGAAAGTTCCCTTAACTCCCATAAAGGTCTCAAGATTCCTCAATTATGAAACAAAGGGAATGAACATAATGAATTATAAGGAGCATTCCCATAAAACGGGATTTCGCTAAGTTTTTGGGAACATATTTTTTTAAAAAGATAGCTATGGAATTTCAAGCTTGATACTTATTACCAATGTTGATTATATAGAAAGCTTTAAGCCAAGGAATTACTGATTCTGCATTTATGGGACAAAAATGCAACACTTCTTTCTAGCATGCTTTTTCCAGTTATCAGAAAGGGAGGCAAATTTTACAATGACTGTAAAATATACAACAATGGAAATAGTACCCGCAGCAGCATGCTGTTAATGGCATATTACTTGTGTTTGCTTTCAGTAACTTTATACACAAGCAAGGTTTCATAAAAGATACCACAGAGCACAATGACAAAATACATGTGATCTAACAAATTCGAAACATACTTGAAATGAAAAGGCAATAAAAATCTGTAGAACATTTCACTCATTTATAAAATGTATACACAGACCTGGGCCTAACATACTTCACTGCACCACATCCAGTCCCAAAGTACAATTTCCCTTCGAGATAGAAGTGCATCTTTTACAAAATCAACACCTATTTTCAGGAATCAAAATTCACTTGTATTAGACTGTACTCAGTAGAAAAACTGAATATACATTCTCAAGTTCCAAAATTTTCTAAGCTAGTACAATGTAAATGAAGTAAATGAAGACATAAGACTAAGTGCAGGAAAGTATCAGACCCTATAATGCATATTTATTTTGAAAATGTGCTTCACATGGTTAACAGACTTGCACAGGACAAAGTCGTTTTTCACAAAGAATAAAAGGCTTGCTGAGTAATAAAAAAATTTCCAAAATGGAAATTTACTTTGGGTGTCAAATTGGGCAGGAAAAACACCTACTTTTAATTATTATTATGAAACGTTATAAAAGAATTACTAGACTTTTAAAAGTACTTGACTAGAACCAAGGAGAATCAGTCTTCCTTGAGAAGGTACTAAAAGAACCTGTTAAGAATGGGATAAATTAAATACAACAGAGCCACACAAGGCATACATATAAACTAAATAAAAGTAAAGCACTTTTATTCTCAAGGTATTTGCTTAAAATGATTATGAGCTTCTAAAATACCAAGTCACTTAAAATTTAATCAATTCCTTTCCTGAATAGAATGAGGAATTTAACTACAGATGTGTTATTCAAAAGGGTTTCAAGTAACAGAACACTTTATAAATTTCAAATTACCGTTTAGTGGAATCCCTGATAACCCCATCTAATGACACGACAGACACAAACAAGCTATTGAGCAGAATCTGTTAACAGTTTTATTTTTTTTAATGTTAAATACCATGGGACAGGATTGTAAGGATGAAAAACTCAGTCAACAACTGCCTCACGAGGGATAAGAAAAATTCTGCCATGATATTAGCAAAGGTAAAGGAGAAAATCTACACTGTAAGAGGCACCATTTCTCCACACAATACCTCTTGGATTTCCTGAATGAGTGGGATTAGCAATCTAAATAAATCATATTTCAAGAGGTAACAGCAACAGATAAAATTTAAAGGGATTATTAAAATAACATTTACAAGACTGAACAATTCGTCAACTCTTATTAAAACCACAAAGAAAGAACAATTCTTTATTTATGAATTTCATAAAGGACTGAATGTGCAACTGACATCTGCTAGTGATGATTTGGTAATATACAATTTGTCCAGTAGTCGAACAGTTTGTTTTTATTGTGTTTTCTAGCCGTAAGAGATCATTAAAGGCAAAGCCTATATGACGCTGTACACACACAAAAAAATGGTCACCGTGGGCCAATACTACCAATGAAATGGTAGGTAAACAAATCTGTTCTGGTCAAGAGGAAAAAAAAGAAAGAAATAGTACTCTGCATGCTTCACTCTACAAGATGAATTTCCCTAGAAAGAATCCAATGAAAATGGCTGCAATTACAACAAGCAGTGAAGGAAGAGGACTGGTGACATTATCTCTGAAGGATGCAGCTGAGGTTGATCCAGGTTTATCCGAATGTGCTACCTTTCTGAGCCTTAATCCTTCATCCTAGGAAAGAAATAGATGGACAAAAAGAAGTTTTAAAAACAAATATGCATATAAGAAGACTATTGAGCTAAAAACGCATAGGCTGAAAGCATATTAGTATGCATATGGCTGGGAATGGGAACAGGGGTTGTTAACTGGCCTAAGAAAGCTTTCTAAGGTGATAACATTCTAAAACTGGATTCTAGTAATGGTTGAGCAATTCTAAAAATTCACTAGAAATCACTGAAATTAGCCTCTTTATGAAATTTATATTACACTTCAATAACGCTGGTTTTTAAAACTAGAGCTGAGAAATCTATTTCTAAAAAGCTGAAAAATCATATATGGCTGTATTTACAGAGAAGGGAAAAATCTCCAAGTAATATCATTAAATAGTTCTGTGCATTCACTTACTTCCAAGGTGGCCCATGATATTTTCATACTGGCTACAACTGTCCTAGAGCCATTATGCAAAGACTACCAAAATCAAACCTGTGGTCTAACTATAAGGCTAATAACTCATTGTAACCAAGGAACTTGTACAGCAGAGGCAGAGAAAGTATCTCACCAAATAAAATAAAGAACTTTATAGGACCAGGGCACAAGGCAATGTTTAGAAGGAAATTTAAACAGAGCAATGTCTGTGCTATGCACAGTAAAGTAGGAGTGTCAACATCAACCTATACCAACCACAAGGTAGGCAAAAAATATCCTGTTTCTTCAAAAACTACAAATTATGTTGAGATGGAATTTTGTAATAAAACTCCCTATCTGAAGCTCTACATCAGGACTGGAAATGGAGGCTAATTCTTTGCATCAGTGTGACTTAGGACCCTCAAGACCCAAGTGGGCCACTTCCTTCTTAATGATATAGTTTCACACAGCAAAGTCACTGTCAGTTTATGATTTTAAAAGACAAGGTTTCTCAGTAAAAAAAAAAAAAAGTGACTGAAAGTTGGAATTTGTTCCGAACACTTCACCAGCTTCTGTATACCCTTGATACCTGTTAACTAACAGCTGGATTTACCTGTGTCCATCACCCCAAATAGGCAGATTTCACTTCCTCAGTGAAAACTAATTTTATTTTCTCACAATGATTCCTCTAGTGTGCTTATTAATACCAACTAAAAGCGGTCTACTTGATGTCATACTGTTTTATTCTCTAAGGGTTTTTAAGGTTGTTGTTTTTTTTGTCTTATACTAATTAATCCTGGATAGAGAGCAATAATTCTCATTCCCACTAAGAACTTTTAAATATACTTCTAATGACTGTGTTTCACTAGGTCTGGGGAGGGCCTGGAACTGCATATTTTTTGAAGCTAAGACATTCAGATGCACAATCTAGATTACAAGAGGACAGTGACCAGACGATGCTTAAGAAAGTTAATTTGGTAACCAATTACAATACGCCTTAAGTATAAAATAAAAAAGGCCTGAGATCAATTCTATAAGTCAGTGTATTCAAGGTTCTTTTACCTTTTAAACAGAAGAATGTTTCTTAAAATAACAACTATAAACACCAGCCTATAAAGAATAGCAACCAGGCATCCAGCCTCACTAACTCATCTCCCTATTCATTCTTCCTATTTCCAGTCCTGCCGGGCCAATGCCATTCAAAGTGTTTCTAGCTTCCCCCTCTCATCCAAGAGACAATGGTTTTTTGAACAAATCTGAGTATGTAATGGAGCACATCTTTCATCAAATAGAATAATGGAAGTCAAGCAGATAAAGCAAAAACAACAAAGAACAGCATCCTTAAAAATCCATAGGCCCTGAGGGGGTATATTCTGGAACTGAAGATAGCTACAAAAATTTTAGCACAGATCTATTCAAGATCTAGCACTTTTGATTCAGATTATTTGATTTTTTTGTTTTGATAATAATTTAACAGATAGAATCATCAAATGTAGCTCCAAAATTTATTGACTTTTATACATCTTTGTATAAATAATAAGAAAAGCTTCAAAACAAAGCCTTAAAAGGTAAGTTAAAGGCATTCAGGTATTGAATAACTTGTCAAAGGCAAATTATTAATAAACCCTTCACATACTGCAATTAGTCCTCATTCACCAGTCCATCCAGTCATTCAAGTATGTGAATAACTACTATACTCACGTGCTATGAACGCAAAGATGAATGAATAGTCCCTGTGCCCAATGAACCTACTGCCCACTAGAGGGAGAAAGAGCTCCCACAAATAGGAGCACTGATAATGAGAGGTACAATGGAAACAAACACAAAGACAGTCTTCTAAAACAAAAAGTTATAATGAAAAGAAAAGATTACAAGAACAGAGTACTGAGAAACAGTGGGACGGGGTGGGGAGAAGGGTTTGTGTGTGTGCATTCTAGTCAGAAAGAAAAGCTTAAGCTAAGGCAAAAAAAAAAAAAAAGGGTACTAAAAGAGTGGTTTATTCAGGGTACTCTAGCCCAAAGCTAGATCAAATGTATTTGTGGCTTCAGATGAGTCACAAATGTAATTTTATAATAGTACATTTAAAAGCTAAGAAGAAACAAGCAAAATTAATTTTAATATGCATTCAATACAATGCAACTAAATTATTATTTCAATACATAATACAAGCAATTATTTACTGTTTTTGTATTAACTCTTAAGAAACAAGAGTATTTTACATTCATAGCATATCTCAATTCAATTACCCACATCTCAAGTACTCAATAATCCCATATGACTAGAATTGATTTTTTGGAACACCACTATTCTAGGCAGTGCTAGACTAGAGCACAGAGGTGAAGGATGGCACAAACAAGTTAGCAGAGCTACAGGCTAGATCAAAATAACTAGGACATCTGCTAGAAATGGAAAGCCATGGTAAAACTGTAAGAAGCTAGGAATTGGAGATCAAAGGCAAGAAAATAAATTGGGAAAAAGAAAACTAAACAAGGATAAATTTTAATTTTAAAACTGCTACATAAAAATGGCCTATATGTTCACATAGCTATGCCTTCATTTAAATTAAGTGATTTTCAAAAAAAACAACTTACCCTCAGGTGTCGATTTTCTTCTGATAGCTTCATCATTTCTCCCTGAAGTCTTTTACACTCTTCCATAAGTTTTCTTGTTTCGGTATCATTGAGTGAAACACTATGCGGTTTTGGCATGGGTCCATCTTGTTTAGATGCATTCAATGGAACAGCTTTGCTAGGTTCCATATCATTCTGTATTATAAAGATAATGGGAATTTTTTTTAACTGATCCAATCTCCTTACAGCTTTCAAACACATATAACTTTAAACTTCACATCCTTCTTTTCCCAAAACACATTTAAATAAAAAGGTTTGACAATTTTGAATTTCATTAATACGTTTTTGTTAAATACCAAATGTTAGTGGCCATCTGTGAACTCTTTTAGGACTAAATCGGTAGATTGTCAGTAGTGAGGAAAGTCAAAATAAGTAGCCCACACCCTCCTCTACTCCCATAACCCTTTGGACTTACCTCTACCATAGCACTTATATATCATAATAATGTATCTTTGATGTTCTTTCTTACAATACTTCAAAGACTGGGAAAGCAAGAATCACTTCTCTTTATATTACCCGTAAAGCTAGCAATTTTGTCAACAGTTATTCAATGAAAATACGCAGAAAAGCTTATGCCAACCAAAATGCAAATATAAGAGTCATTTTTCAGTGCTCTGATTCTGTAATTCAAATGAGGTTCTGACGGTAAGGGATATTACTGGCACAATCTTGGCATATTTTTAGACGACTTCCTAAGAAAAGCATTTCAAAAACCTCATTTCTATTAATAGGAAAAAAGAACTGAAGGATATAAACACTGAAGAGGAGAAAATGAACACAAACTGGGGGGGGGGGGGGCGCGGGGAGGGTTAAGTCCTGATCTCAAACTCTAATGTAAATAAATGATTCTTTCCAATCATTAGCAACATTATTTGCTTTTATGAAGTTCAATATGAAACCATAACAGTACGTAGACTATAGTTTTAAAACTGCAAGGCCCGAAGTCTTACCCAACACTTAACTATTTGAAACTAGTACCAAAGCATGGAGATAAATACCTAGGGCAAATGCCTAAGTATTCCTGAGCCTGCGCTGTGGTCTGAACTGCCTCAGTATCCTTCATCCTAACATTATTTATACACACACAACAGGACTGTATTAGCAAAACAAGTCTTTAAAATTTAAACACAAAATTTAATTTTTAGATAAGAAAATATAAACTGCTTCATTTGGTTATAAACTTTTAATAAAAACAATTCCAAAATCAACTACTACAGCATTCAGTAAAAAGCTGTCCATTATAAGCTACACACCTACAATACCAACCCAGTTCCCAAATACATATTGATAATTGTTTAAAGGACTAAATCAGTATTTCTTATAAAAGAGATGTCATTTAATCACTATTCCTACATTTATATAAATATCAACAATGTTACAATGAGTTTCAAGTATACAACACTATATATTTGACTTATCAACACTCAAACTTTCTTCAGAAGCTTTTACAATGGTGAAGTTTTTCAGGATCCTACTTTAATTTCCTTCTCAGAGTTTTTCTCTTGCTAGTTGTCTTGTTCTATAGCCTATCTTCTTCCCCATTCCCAAACAATCCTTATCTCTATTAATTAGAAATCTGTTTTATGACATGTCCTGGTAAAATAGCGGTTAGGTCCTCCGCCTCCCAAAAGCAGAGGCCACATACATCTCAAAGACCTGGATTTATGTCCCAGAACCAAGGGATGATGAACAAAATCAAATTAAATTAAAATTAAAATCTGTTTCAGGTATATTTTACCTTCCTATTTCAACCTAGAACAAATTTGACATCTAAATATGAGGGTGTCTGTTGCCTTCCTCTGTAAGGTCAAAAGCAATAGTCAACAATATGGCAACTAAGAAACCTTTAGGTTTTACTTAAGAATTTGGGGAGAAGAATGGGGACTCATACTCATACGTCCCCAAAAAGCTGAAGAGATACATGAGGCAACAAAGAGAAAAAACCATTAAAATAAGGAATCATCAATTTCTTCAGAATTTGTTTAATTCTTTAAAGTCCAGAAAATTTAGAATTATATGGGAAGAGAGGAAATAACCCATTATGATCTCATCAACCCAACAAAACTATATTATCTTCCCATATTTTTCATATGTACATGTTATAAAACCAGCCATGTACCACTTTAATCTTCATTCATTTATATGTAAATCTTTTAATTACAATTTTTTAATGATGAAATTTGTCATTAAATAGTCTAACAATTACTTAAAACCTTCATCTTGTTAGGACATTTGATAGGTAGCTTCCCACTCTGGGACTTTAAATAACATGTCAATAAATATTTTCCTATTTTGACCTAATTTGATTTTCCTCTTTTATTAAAAATGTAATATTGTTATACTGCTTTTATAACAAAAAGATGTAACCAATTTGTGAAGCATAAACATAAAACTAGAATGTTAAAGATACAGGTAAGCATAAATGCATTTCAATAATGACTCAAATTAAGTCATAAAACAAGTTAAATAGAATAGTTGTATCATACTACGTAGGCTCCCTACCAGTCAACATGCACCGCAGATATGAAGAAATTTAAATTTATATTATGTGTAAAGTATAACTTAGGGATTAAAAAAGACAGAAGAAGATGAGTCATTCCTGCAATGATAATCTGAAGAGCCTGATAAGAAAACACTAAGGTGAATGTGACTTTAAGTGTATGCCTCCAGTCAGGAGCTCTAGAAGTGAGGTTTGAATCCAGATAAACACCTTGTTCTGAGAACCATGAAACAAGCAAACCAGAGGGATTCAACTTACTATGACTCTTAGGAAACTGATGAATAGCATTATATTTAAGACTGTAAGTCAGAATTGAAAAGCCATAGCCATACAACCAGTAAGACAAAGTATGTATCATATCTTGTACATTTTCTATTATTTGATATTTAGCATTTCTGCAATAATCCCTTTCTATTTATAAGCTGATTTTACTTCTGCATTCCTTTTTCAATAACCTTCAAAATTTTAAGTTATTCCTAAAAAAAAGAGCCAGAGATTCAAAATAAGGCCAAGCTGTTTTTTGCAATGAAGCCTTAGGAAGGACAAATGAGCTAAAGAATGTAAATATGGGGCTGCATTCTTGTAACTCTTATGAGTAAGGAATGTAAGTGTACATAAAGGAAGTTAAAAGTCTAAAACCAAGAGCTTGGCATAAAATAGTCAGAAACATAATTAAAGCCTCAATCTGGGAATAGTATTTGAATAACAAAGTTATCAAAGATTTAATTTTATTCTACAACAATTTACTTCTTCTCTAGGATCATGATTCCCAGAAGTAAAAAATTAAGTCACAAAAAATAAAACAGGTATTAGATATTTTAAAAAGGATCATATTTTTTAAAGGCATAATATACTTTGCTTTCTGCAAAGTCAAATCAAAATATAAGTAAACTGTTCAAACTATGGGGGTTCCTGAGTTTCCAACAAGAAATGGTAAAGGTATACAGCAACCATTATATCAAAAAGAAGTCAATATCTTATCAATGCACTGCCATTTACTCTAGTGAATGCTAAGTGTAAACAGACATAAATACACACACACACAGACAAACACACACACACACATAAGTTCCACTATGACATATGATCTTTAGTGCTTTAACCACAATTCCTCCAATCCAGGGGCAATATAAATAACAGTAACAGTAAAGGAGAGACTATATTTGATAATAAAAGATTTTTTTTTTCGTTTTAATATAAACACACATACTTGCCTGGAGAGTAACATTTACCAACGCTTACCTTTGCTGCTCTGCCTGCTAGTCTATTTAAATAAGCTTCCAACTCTCTTTTCAGAGTGTGCTCATAAAATCTCAGTGACAGGAATAAATACATCAATTTCATAATAATGTTCACACTATCTGTCCTCACGGTAAGATTCTATTAAGTGCTAAATTTGTTATTTCAGAACAGAGAATAATTATGTGTGTGATTTTTTTAGTGATTTACAATTTTTAATTTTTTAAATAGTCAAAATTTCAAATTCTACCTACTTCACATAACACACAATACCATGTGCTAGGTAACTACGTTAATGCAACCAATAACACTAGCAGACTCCTCTATCTGTTTGCTCCCTAAAACAAACCTTCTGATTCTCCTGTTTGAACATATTGAATCCCCTGGGGTCATTCTTCATATTACAACTGGCAGGTGTTGCAACTGTGTTGTTGATGCTGCTCATTGAAGTGACAGCCGGAACATTCCCTGGTGGAGTTATTCCCTGAGGTAGCATGGGAAAGATAGTCTCAGATTCTCACCAAACTCTGATTGTCCTGCATAGTACTGGGAATGACTAACACAGAAATCATTAGGCTCTAAAACATTCATATTCTACAGAAAAGTGTTGTGCATAAGAAATACTAATATATAATACCTGTATCAAAGCAAAAAGTACAACATTTTTAACCAGCTTTTTATATTATTTGCCAAACAAAATAAGCTATGATCAAACTGTCTCATGCCTAATTACATAAACCTTATTAAATTTACCCTAGTTTCATGCGGTCTTACAATGATTATCATATTTATAGCTTTGTGGCTCTAAATTTTTGTTATTAACACTTATCAACATCTGAAAAACACTTTATATTTTCTTACCTTGGTAACAATCAAGCTGAACAATTTTATGCAATTGTTCCTCTTAAGGTTCAAAATAGTGTGGTGATTAATAATTACACCCAACAACACACAAACCTCTTCCAGAACCAATAAAGTTAAAGATACACTATTGTAATATAACCACTGTCTTCATATTTTTCTCCCTATTTTATCAAATTCTTTGACTATAGATAAAAATATTATACAAAAATGCTGGAATACTTTAAAATAATATATATCCAGTCACTGTATATAATTAAGAGAACTCCATCTTATTTAATAATGCACTATCCCAAGTCTGTTCTCTACCCCAAAAGAAAACATATAATTAGGAAAGATCTTTATATATTAAACCCTTAAAATCGTGTTCCTGATAGCCTTTCAGTCTTCATTAAGACAAATTCATCAGGTTTTCCTAGAAAATATCATCAACAAAGGTCAGATAGAGGCATAAAGGAAATGCAACACTGTTTAAAAAATGTCAAGTTGAAAGCCTCCAAGTAAAGCAACGCTTTCTTTATTGAACATAAAGAACCAAATAGGTGTTAAAACATAGGCTAATTAAAACCATATCTAAAGTGGTAAACCTGAATATAAGAGCCTATATTATTGTGTAAGTCAAAGTTTCTTCAATAAATATTTTTTTAAAAATTCAATCTTGAAAAATAACTACCACAAATTGGTCATTAGATTTCATCATACAAAGTTGGTAGTAACTAAAATGAGCTAATAATCCAGAAAACTTCACTTTGCAAAATATTCACTAGTCAGCCCTTTAGTATTATCTGCCTCCAGTGGGGAGGGAACAGGCTGGATGTATTAGCACTAAACACAACTCAAACGAAGATTCTAGGGGACATTAAGTCACTGAAATATATCCCAAAGATCCTCTGTTCCCTAGGATTAAACTGATCACAAACATTTTAGTGTTGACAGTGTTAGTTAATGCCTGTTGTCCAAGAATAATAGTACCCTCTTTTATCTAAATTAACAGGATTCCCAGATTCCTAGATCACCCTCTATGACCCAAATCAGATTGTTTCTGAAATAGAAGCCCACATACTGACAGTTCAAATAAATTAGCATTACTTTGTCACCAAAATTTGCCTTCTTTAAGCTATAAAAATAAACAGACTCAACCACTTTATATCTAATGCAGGCACTTTTCTTACCCTACAAGATGACCACAAAACTTCTACCGTTTTCCTATCTTTATATATGGTTTTAAAAAACCTTTTAAAAATCAATAAAAATATCCTTTTCCCACTATTTTTAAAGCACGCGAATGGTCAAGAACAGCATACCTAAAAAGATACAGGTAAATATCTATCTATTTCTTGTTGGAAGCGGGATAGACAAAAAGAAAGATGAGGAGCCGAGGGTAGGAGTAAGAGTGGGAAGAGGTGGTTAACAGAAGAAACATTGGATCAACTTTGCTAAACCTGCTATCGACAACTTTGAGAAGTATGAACAAGCATGACAGCTACTGTGGTGTGTGTATGTTCTTGAGATACTAACCAAACTTTGACGTTAACTAATGAAGATAATAAATTTTATTGATCAACTTCACAGTGAATGTGCAAAAGATCACTAACTGAATACGAATTTTTCTACTGATCTGAACACTGATTAAGGCTGAACACAAAGTACACACATGCCATCCTAAGAAAGTTGTTTCCAGAAACTCAGTTAAAAACTACACTGAATTTTTCATAAATTATTATAGCTTGTACATACTAACAAATAAACTAAAAAAGAATAAAGGACAGGATCAAATAATGTCAAAGAAGGTCTTATACTACCACAACTATAAACTAAAAAATATATTTATACTGTACTTAAAACTATAAATTACCAAGTTTTTATAACATTTTTTGTTAATCTTACACATTTAGAAAGATTATTTCCGTTGAATAAGGGTATGTGATGTTTAATAAATTCGTGTGAAGTCAGGATTCAAGATTCATACTGCACTTTATACGTAGTAAACTATAAAACTACATCTAGGATAACATTAGTCAATAAATAATGCTATAGTTTCCTAACAGACATACTAAACTGAAGATAAATATACAGAAAAAGAATGTCAAATAACAGTGATTTTAGTTATAGATGCCAGAAAGAAACCTGTACATCAAAGATACTATGGTTTTTAAGTCTATATAATAAAATTGTTAGTATTTTATAGCAAGGATGAAACGATACAAACTTTATGATACATTTTGTACTATATACAGATTTGGTTATTTTGAAGTTTCAAATTTTCTATAAAGGATAACATGCAAATGCACCCACTCCCCAGTACTACCACAGCTTGGGCAACTAAGTTGCAGGCCATAAAAGTCGTGGACCAGGGTCCAAGACCAGAGACTGGGAGAAAATATTGTAAAAAATAAAATATATTGCTTCCCGGTGTCAGTGCTGAAGTTTCGCATATTTTGAATTATCCAAAATCTTAAAGAACATAAAATGTCATAAAATGTAATCACTATCACTGATACGTACTACTAACATATTTTACTATTATATTTTATCACTTAGAAATGTGCCTTCAAATGACAATCTGGTCTCCATTTTAATCTTGAGCAAAAAATGGCTTGATAGAAGTTGACAAAAACTAAAAACCACTGTCTTCACCAAAAGGCCCAGACTGTGGTCTTGAAATATCATCTCCCACTGAAAAGAACCAGTTTCTTGAAAAAATGGCTGCGTTCTGGTCTTGACGAGAAAAATCTTGCCATACTGCACATCAAGAAAATTACCAAAGACCACAAAAGTAAAAGCACTCAGAAACCAACCAGAAGCTCTTACCAGTCAATCTGAGAATCAGTAACGATAATAACTACAAAGAGCTGAAACACAACCATGGTTAAGTCCATAAATTTCTAACCAAGGTGGGAATTTTGTTGGTAAATTATGTATGCCTATGATCCTCTTTTTTGTTTTTTTTTAAATCTGTAACTACAAAGAAAGACAGACATTAATCCTACCTACGTCTATAAATTTTGTCACCAAATGAATATCCAAGTATTAGACAAACACAAGTTCCCCTCTACAAATGTGTTCATACATTTTCTCAATTTCAACTTTACTGACATTCTGGGCCAGGTAATTCTTGTTGTGGGGGTTGTCCTAAGTATTTTAAGAAGTTGAACAGTTTCTCTAACCTCTACCTACCAGAAGTCTGAAGCACCTCTACTCCCCAGGTGTGACAATCAAAAATGTCTCCAGACATTGACAAATGTAACTAAGACTACTTCTCTAGAAATTGTGTATTGTGATGGGTGCTAGCTTCACACCTGGAAAAAACCAACCAGATTTGCATGACTCCTTGCAAATACATACTACCTACAAAGTGGTTAGCCTCTCCTACACAAAGAATAAATCTATATTTAATCAAGCCTCTAGAACCAAGTATAGGAAATAGCAAAGAGAGAAACATTCAATGATGCCTCAGGGATGAAATGTGGAAAATCTAGTCTGGGAATTGTCTTTTATAGAACAGTCAATTTCTTTAAATCATTTACAAGAGAAAAACAGAAAGGGATCAATCAAGAGGTTTAAGAAACATAGCATCTACCAATAACAGTATGTGGACCTTATTTTTATCCCTAATCAAAAAAATCTGTGCCAAAAAAAATTTCTAAATGAAGTTTTGTGAGACAAATTTAAGTGCCATTTAATAGCATTAGTGACATATATTAAGCTTTTCAAGTTTAAATAGTACTGTCATTAAACTTTTCCCCTTCTCTTTTTAAAAAAGTTCTTACCTGTGAACAATACATACCGAAATAGTTATAAATCACATTATATTATGTCTTGGATTTGCCTTGAGATGGGAAGTGGTTGCAATTATGACTAATCATAAACTGTAACTGTTAAAACTGATGTATAAATTTACAGGGGTTCATTGTACTTTTCTAGTTTTCTGGACTTCTAAGGTTTTTCAAAATACAATGCTTCTAAAAAAGCATTATCTTTAGCAAATATTCCTATAATTTGTCAAAATACCACAAGTTCAAGTTTAGCTAGTTAAACCAGGTTCAGATAATCTCCGGAATACTTTGAAACAATTGAAAAGACTTCAGTTACTAATAATACCTGCTCTAAAAAAGTTCTAGGTCCAAACAACTGTTTTTATGTTCCATAGTAAGGGACTCTGGGAGTTCCTATCTGTACTTGTTCAAGCCCTTTAATCAATCTAAAACCACTTTCTGAGGTTTCTAGTGGCTAATACCTATGCATGTAAGGTATGCCTGCTACTACTCTCCTCTATGAAGTGGTAAAATGGCTAAGTTCAACTGTCAGTCATATTCCATCAACTTCTGGTTTGGTTTCCAAAGCAGTGAAAGGCACTTTTAATCCACAACATAAAATACTTGAGGTATTCCAGTCCTTTACAGATAAAGGACTTTTCAATATACTTGCCATTCAGAACGTAAGAGAAGCCCAGGTGAAAAAGTCATCTGTTTATTAAAAAATGAAAAGACTAAAACTCTAAGAAGATACCCAAGTGTGTGTGCACACGTGTTTTGGAAGCACCTTATTTTATTTTTATTTATTGTTCACTGTTTGCTTCCCAATGAACCTGAAACTCAAGCCCAGGAGCATTTAGCCTGCATCCTTCAGAGGTGACTGTCTTAACTGCTACTTCACCAGAGCACACTCCCAAATGTGTTTTAAAATAAGTCAATCCTTATTCAACTCACTGCTACTTCTGGGCATATAACTGAAAGAAATGAATATATATAATGTCAAAGACAACAGCATCATATGATAACCAAGACATGAAAGTAATCTGAGAGTCTATCAACAGATAAATAGATAAGGAAGTTTTGGTATTATTCAATCATAAAAGAGAAGGAAGTCCTGTCATTTGCAACTACTTGGAGGGGACTTTGAGAGCACTATGTATGCTATATGAAACAAGTCAGATGGAAAAAGACAAAAGCCAAGATATCACTTCTAAACAGATTTAAGAACAAAACCAAACAGAAAAAAGATACCAGAATTGTGATTGAGAGGCAGAGCGTAGATGGAATTAGGATGAAAGCGGTCAAAAGGTACAAACTTCTAGTTGTAATATAAACAAGTACCATGGATATGATATACAACATAACTGTAATTAACATGAGAGTGATTAAGAGGGTAGATCCTAAGCGTTTCATCACAAGGGGGAAAAAAACATTTTTTCAGTTTTTTGTATCTGTGAAATAATGGATATTAACTAAACTTACTGTGGTAACCATTTCACAATATATTTATTCTAAGTCATTATGTTGTACGGTTTAAACTTATGCAGCACTTTACATCCATTATCTCAAACTAGAAAAAATAAGTCAACCTAGACAATATGCTATGATGTTTAACTTGGTTCTAATCAGGGTTAGGTGAGCTATTAGTTTCCTGGCAGCCTAGGCAAATGAGAAAACAAATTCCAAATAGGAAGCATAAACGTGGAATCCTCACTTTCTATTCAGAATACTGTGTATTAGTATTTTTTGGTTTGTTAGCTTTTAGGATAGATCTCAAAATCTCTTTAAAAAGGCATTGAAAAATACAATAAATAATTTGGTCAATGCCTAATTGCCATTCAGGAATTTTTTATTTCAGTTCAACATGAAAGAATTAATAATATTAAGTCCATATATTTAATCTTCTAGTTTCATTTCAACAGGGCACAAGGCCTCCAGATCAAAGCAAAAGTCATGTCAGAGTGCATACAAATTGTGAGAAATTATTCTATTTAGTTTTACTATTTTGCAATATTTATACGTATTAAGTCATAGCCCATTCCAAAAAATCTATTTACAAACCATAAAAAGACTAAAATTTGTATTTCAGAAGAGGAATACAGAAAGTGATCACAACCTATTCTATACATTCAAAGACTACTTTTTAAACTATGCGCATATATCCCCTCAATCCGCTCACTGTATTTGTCACTGTATTTGATTGTTAATCAAAGAACAACATAAAAATTATTTGTTAAGGAATAAAATTGAATGGATTTAACCAAAATCAATACTAAGCAAACTATCTTGGAAAAGACAAACTTGAATAAACTGTCCATGGTAAATCAAATCTTTCATTCCCAGACTGTTGGTATACAGTTGCTAAAGAGCAGTTGATAATTTTTAATTACATGTATGCATATACGTCTCATTCCTAAAAAGAACTTAAGTAGTTTAAGTGGTAAAAATTAGGAAAAACTGCATGATTCTTCGCCATCATGCTGCTTGTTTCTACAAATATTTTTCAACAAAGATGTTACAAAACAAAAAGAGCATATCAAGCTTTTTTTAAAATTTAAATGAACACTGAGCTATATTAAGTATAATGTCATACCACATATCCCACAAAGGCCAAAAACCAAGCAAAATTAATCTCAAAGTAAATGAGAGCTTAAGAGTTTCCAATTTATTTTTCTACTTACCAATTTATCATTTTCACTGGGCATTTCAAATACACATCTCAATTTAGAATCCATTAATTCATCTGGTTTTGCCTCTTTCCACTAAAAACAAAAAACCACCACAAAAACAAAACAAAACAAAAAGCCATGAGACATATAAGTATCAAGACAAAGAAGTTGCCTCAACAGATTAGTGTAGCTGCTTAGAGCAGTGGTAGAGCCTATGGTTCAAGCCAGGAGTCACTGTGGTATTATTGATCAGCCCACTCTGGTTATTATGGCAATTCCACAGAGCATTTTATATAATCTTAAAAAGAGCCATTTCATCATCTATTAAAAAGTATACTATTATCTCTAGAGACTATAGGACTTTCATCTTAGTATTAGCATTTCTAAACTGTTTCTAATAATCCTATTTCAAAATTCTTGAAATTAAGTCAGAATTAAGTATAATTAACAGATTTACAGATTTTGTAATTTTCAAAATAGGTTTCTCAATTAACTAAATAAAACTCACAATTTAAACATTCCCCAAAATGCATTCTGTTCAACTTCTATACTTACCACAGCTTCCATATCTGAGGTGTTTGGTGGAGCAAAAATTGTCTGTACCATAAACTTGTGTTTACTCTTTTCATTGGGATCATAGTCAAAAGGTTGTAGCATTACTAAATAAGAAGAAAAGACATATTATGGTGTCTTCTGCATCTGTTTGTTTTATAATATTCCTATAAATCTCACACACTTACATGCAAATTTAAAGAAAACCGAAAGAGTTTAAGAAATCAAACACTGGATTATATAAGGATCCAGAATCAATGTGTGGTTTCTACTTATTTTACAATTGTCTGCCTTTCAGATTTCTTAAGTTTTTGTGGGATTTAACCCACAAAATAAACAAACAGCTATTTAAAAAGTAAATGAGGGTATGCCCTGGTAACTTAATTAAGTCCACTGGATGCAGTCCACATACATTCCAAGGACCCAGTTTCACATCCCAGGGTCTGAGTTTGCATCTTGGGACAAAGAGGAACAACTGAGATGAGCAAATAAAAATAAATAAAATGCTCCTTCCTCCTCCCTCCTCCCTCTTCCTGTCTCACCTTCATTCCTGCCTGCACCTTTCCTTAAAAGAAAAAAAATTGTGAATATATGACCTCTCTAAAAATTTTCAAAATTTACCAACATTAGTATAATGCCTATAAGCTGGAGTAGCATCTAGCAAATTGTCTTATTAAAACTCATTAGAAAACAAATTTTGGCTTCATTTTAGTATTTAGTGATTACATCTCTTAAAAACAGACAACTGGGATACATGAAAGAGAAAATTCTAAATAACTTAAAAACTCACTACCCACTTATTAGTGTTCTAATATTAGTAATTTTTCTAAGATTTTAAATATCTATTCAAGATATCTGATTCTAAAAAACAAAGTATTATACAGAAATCATATAACCTCATGATTTCTAGAATTTTTCTAGGATTCTAATAACTACACTCAATTTTTTTTCTAAGCATTTAGGATTTTCAGTTAACAGATAACAGTTTTTTAGAGGCTCTATGTGGTTATGTCATGACAAACTATAATACAAATCTAATAAGACTATAAAGAATGAATCAGCATTCTATAAAGCACGTATATGTACTGGGGAAATTATTCCCTTGCTAATATTTAGATTATCTGTAAGATATGAGTACATATACATTCAGAGTGTGTGTGCGTGTGTGTGTATGCAACAACACAATCAAAAAGATGAATACAATTAAGTAAATGTGAGAAATATCAATTATATAAGACAACCTTATTTCTAAGGTATATCTGAGAAGCCCATAAAATCTCTCATGGTTTAAAAAAAACTTTCAAGGACAAACAAAAATGCATAGGATAAATGCCTCAGAATCCGGATAAAGCGCAATTTCCATTAATGCCATCCACTAAACAATCACTGTAGGCCAAGTACTAGGAAATGGAAAAAAGGAAAACTTTAATGACTTTATGATAGTTACACATATAATACAGTAAGAGGAGGACAATCTTAATATTTATATAGAAGTGTTAAAGGGGGAAAAGTATGCAGCAAAGTTACTGGAAATTTAGTTTCAGTGACTCCGTAAATAGAAAGGTACAAAATTAAAAATTCAAAGAGTTAAGTTCTAATCAAAGAGGAATCAGAATCTGCAGATATCCTGTGCTATTATTATCATTATGTGCTACTACTTAGTTTTTATAAATCAGGTGCTTAATACAAGGGGTTTTTGAAAGAGAAAGTGCTTTCAAAGTATACATTTTCTTAAGAAATATTCCCTCAGTAAAACTTCAGCAATCTATATAGTAAGTCATGCACTCTATGTGCAAGGGTATGTGGGAAAGAGTGCTTTGAAGAGTGTACATTTTCTTAAGAAACAGTAATACAGTGAAACTTCAGCAATCTACCATCCTCAACTAAAATGTCTTACTGATGATAGGATTTCATTAATCCCCAGGGATATTCTATCTTCTTCCAATTTAAACACTTGGAGTAAATTCCAGAATGCATGTACTCATTTCAACATCCAGAATACATGTATTCATGTTTTTACCTTATTTCCTGTCCATCTTTGCCAGCTGGCAACGTGGACAAACATGAAAGTTTTCCTCCCGGTTTCCTACCAAGAGACTCACTAAAAAATTCTTTTCCGAGACCTTCTCGCTCTGTTTGGGGCAATACTAAGGAAGGATTTAGTGTTGCCAAGAACTCTGGTCAGCCCTTAATTGCCTTTGCTATCAGCTTCCACCTCTAAATACTCTCATTGGGGCTACTCTAGGCTCTCACATTATATAACCAACTATTTTTAATCAGCAGGGAGGTAAAAACCATACAAACTGATATAGAACTTTATTATGTTAGGAATACTCACCAAGATCACCCAGGCATGGCTTGGTTTTGTTTTGTTCTGTCTTTAATATGCACACCAAGATTCTGATCTGTCAGATTCATGTGTATTCTGTCCCCCATGTTATGACAACACAGCGGGAAAACTACTGCTATAGTCAAGAAAGTGGTCTTTGGGAGGCCTGGGAGCTTCTCCCATATGTGAGATATGTTCTCATATTGGTTTCCTATGTCTCAGCTATGTCAGATGTTATCTTTAAGGAGTATTTTCTTAGAAAAGTCTGATGCAAGAAAGGACTGCATACTAAGGGCATAAGCAGCATAAGCAAGAACACTCCTTGGACTACAAGGAAACACAACAAGAAATAATGAAGTTCTCAAAGTGTAGGACACTGATGGCATTTACAGCAAAAGACAGAAACACTGATCCAATCTGACACAATGGGGAAAAGAGAAGCAATATTCATTTTTAAGCAAAATATTTAGAATACTTGCATAATTGCATGCAATCTATAACAAGAGATCTGAAAATGATCAATCACAAAAATGATGTAATATTTCAAAGATGAAATAAGAAATAAGAGTAGAATGTGGTAGTGAGATGTAGAAATAAGGATATAAATTTTTAAATTGAAAATAACTGCATATAAATTGACCAAATATACCCCACCACGAGAGGAGAAATTTTCTTTAACAGTGTGTGTATAGAAAGACAAAGACAACATTAAAGGCAAAGCTAGAATAACTTAAACACTATTTCTTTCCCTCCAAATAAAACTATTAATAAAAGCAAATTAAATGCAATCACACAATGTCTTCAGAATTTGCTACCTGAAACAGTGACAGTCAACCCTGGGTCAATAATTCCACTGTTGGGCCTCACACAGTACCGACGAGGTGCTGTAGTCTTCACTTTGAAACAAACTTTTCTATCCGATGGATTTCGCAACTTAAGATTTGTAGTGACGACATCTGTGAAGGGGCCTGTAAGGATTGAAAATCAAAAACAGGAAAAAATAATTTTTTAGTTTCACACACACACAAAAGCAGAATCCAAAATTGAATACAAATAACTTTAATTTTATTTAAAATGCCTATTGAGGTCTGAATACATAAATATATCAATTATTCAATTGTACTTTTCTCCAGGTAGTAGCCTTACAAATGAATTTTACTTTCTCTATTCATAACCATGTTTTACAAGCTGTCTACATGAACATGTATTATTTCTATCAAATAAAAAGTATTCTGAAGTTTCGATTTATGAAATTAAGTACACGATTACATTCTGGCTACATTACTGAAAAGATCAGAATTTTCTGCTGGTCTATAAACCAGTGCCAACCTTCAAATTTATGTTACTAAGGCAACGGCAAAAATCTCCACTACATCCAATGACAACAGTGTTCTTGTTCCAGCTCAATTAGGTTTGATTCATTCACTCACTCACAAATTTATTAAATGTTTATTAATAAGTACTGTGTCATTGGTCTAGATAAAATTTCTAAGCTTTGGTTTTATATGCAGACACAAACACTGAACCCAAAAAGGTGATCCAGTCCTGCCTGAATTAGTAAGTCCTGAAAGAGTATAACCTCAATTTTTTTTAAAGAGGATGAAAAGAAAATTTAGTCATTTTTGCTCTTGGCAGAAGCAAAGCCTAAATAAAGAGCATGCCGATTAAAACCAAAAAATGAGTATCTCTTCAATTGGAGACAGAAGACAAACTTTAAAATAAATCCCAATAGAAGCAATACCACACACTTCAACTAACTCACAAGCAATTTTAAATAGTTTTGAAAACAATCAGGTTAAAGTTTCAATTTTTTAAGTGCTAGAAGGCTGAAATCAGAGACAACCATTATAAAGGCTATCTTTTCTTTATAAACAATAATATGCATGTCTCTTAAGTTTTAGAATATGTATAGTATGCATGGGACCTCAGATTGAGAAAATTCTCAATCTCTGACAGTTTTCCATTTTACTAGAAAACTATCTAACACAAAGACTTGAAGGAGAACAACAAATATAATCAAATGAAAAGAGGCATTAGGAAGAGTACAAGAGATGAAACAGATGCCTAGTCCAGAGATGTAAAGAAATAGATTTCAAAGAGTCATAAAAGACTTCAAGTCTTATAAAATGAAATTATTTCATTCTATGCTTAAAGTCTGTGAATTGTTAAAAAAAAAAAAATTGAACAAATAGGTCTGGAGTGAGAGGAAAGGAAGGAGATAGAAATGAGAAGACATTAGAAAGAAAATAAGGGCAGAGAACCAGTTATAGAAAAGAAAAAAATCCATTTAAATCAACAGGTATGTATGTGTGTGTGTGTGTGTGTATATACATAAGTATAGTCTTATATGGTTAAGTTAAATATTCAATATGTGTATTATTTTACACCATTTGCTGCTTCTTCATCCCAACTACTTATATTTTTTGACGAATACATGATTAACAATTCCACTATACTTCGGCGTATAAAAATAAAGGAGAAAACACCAATAGGTCCATTTTGCTACGTAAATCCACGAAACGGCAGTTAGAGACTTTAATGTTAAGACTGGGAGTCTTAAGACAGATTCCATTTCTAACTAGTCCAGTGAACATTAATATTCAGAACCCTATTTAAATGAGGTCAGGAAGCTAGAAAGAAAGCAGGCACATGCAAACTACAGAATTCAATATGCTTGTATCTGCCACTGTTTCCCTCTCTGTTGGTTTAGAAATGGAAAGGGATGGTCCTTCAGAGGTTACACAGACACACACATACACAACCCCACAGCAGTGGGGTTGGCGGGGGGCGGTGCGCGGCGGGCATGTGAATCTTGGATTCAACGAACAGCAGGTAGTTTTCTCCATGTCCACACTATTCAATCTGACTTCTTATTTTGTTTCCAAATAAGTACTGTTTACCATCAAAATAACTAAATGCTTTTGTTTGAGATCAAGTCTCAAAGTCCATAAATTACTACAGACCATTGAAAATACCAATTTTTCTAGAAGTATTTCAATAAGAACTTTCATGAGCAGCAGCATATTTTTTGAAAGAAAAACTATTTCTTAGTAACATGACAAAAACACTTCATAAAATGTTATTTCTAAACAATCTTAAATTTTAACATAACTGTGTATGATTTATTTTTAATTCTCCCCAATTTTAGAGGAAAATATCAAGTATCAAAAATAAGGTACAATTGGTACTTTAAGCAATTTAGAAAATGACCATGAATAAATTTTCATCAACATATGAATTCCAAAACAGCAATTAAACTGACTTACCCAGCAGGCCTTATAAATCTTCAGTAGGATTTTATGTCTGTCTAGACATAATATTGCAAACTATATGAAGATGATGATAAATGTCAAAAAATTAAAAAATTTTTTTAAAAATTTAAAACAAAATTCTTAACCGGACATGTTAACCCTTATCAGTAAAATGTAAAATTGCCTATATAATAAACCCACCTAAATAATGAATGAGATTTTCTGCTCCATTGTGTCCCTCTAACCAAGCCTCTCAATAAGGGTTGCTCCCAGCAGACAGTTCAGAATTTGAGCCCATTTTCCTGGTTAATGGAAAATTAGCAAGTTCTGATGACTATTAGCATAATAACCAGATTTAATAGCTATGAGAGGTCTTAGAAGGAAATGACTGGTTAAAATCTATCTTTATAGAACCTCAAAAACAGAGAAAAAGGTTTATGTAAAGTACTGAGAAAGCACTACAACACAGTCCCAAACGGGAATACTGCCCCTGACAGGCATTTTGGTTTGAAATTGTGACTGGGCAGTATTACTGTTGAGGGAAAGAAATATTCTATTTCTTTGATGTCAATATTTGATGTGAAATGCTCTGCAAAGGAAGGGCAGACCCACACAATGACTACACTGTGCCCCCATCCCACTAAATTTTCAAATACCACTCTAGTGATTCATAATGGTGAAAATATTTTCTAGAAATGTATCTGTTATGTCAAACAAGAAACGTGTTTTCTTTCTTCCAAAACTTTAAAGAGCGAGTTTACCATTACAGAAAATTATTCTACCAGTAGCAATGGCACTCATTACATCTGTATCAGTTGGCAGACATTTGTAGGGGACACATTCACATGACTATTTGCATATTCTTACTTTGCCCTTTTTCAAAATGTTAAAGAAAGCCAGTCAGCACTCCTCAGATAACTTATCTTACCACTCTTAAACTTAACCTTACTTGTTTTAAGTAGGTTGCAAGTATCTGGCTAATTCATTATGTCTTCTGGTATAGTCAAGTCCAAACATTTACAAATTGAAATATATTTTATTATAAACGTACTTTTAAAAAATGTATCTTTTAATGTTACACCTAGGGCATTATAGTAAAAACTATAATTATTCACAGTGATAAGTAATTTTATATATGAATTTAATTTCAAAAGAGTAAAGAGAGCGACAAAAATATAAAAATGGGTTATTCTATCAAATACAGCAAAAAAAAAAAATCACTACATTTTATCAGTACATCTCCTTTACTAACTGAAAACATCCTTTTCATAATTTAGGGAGTTAAAACATTAAGAGAAACAAATAAATGGTTACCATAAGTCTGGATAGGGATCAACTTTGCAGGGAAAGAAGCTGGGAGATGGTACAGGAAGGCTTTCAGGAATGCTGATAAAGCTCTATTCTTGTTCAGAGCAGTAATTACATGATATTTGCTTTTGATAATTTCTTAAACTGCATGTAGCTTTTCCTTTATGCAAAACAAATTAGTTTTTTTTTTTTTTTTGAAAAATTGATCTTGGATGTAACCTAAAAACAAAAGCTGAAAATCAGTGAAAAACCATGCAGTTTTGAGAAACTCAATTTGAAGCAAATTTACGTAGAAAACAAATACTTATGCTTTGGGAATTCCTAAAACTTAATTCCTGTCCTATGAGAGAAATCCTGTTACTTGTCCAATATAAATTGCTTGGTTTAATATTTAGAAATAATTATTGAAATAATTCATTTTAAAATTATCTGACAGTTTACAATAAACTAGTCATAAACCACAGACAGCACCTGATATCTATGTCTGTTAGACATCCCACTGTTTATATCCACAATAATATTCCACATAAAACAAGAAAATTCCATATAATATGTTACATTTACCTGTAGTCTTTTACTGGGAGAGGAAAAAAAAACTATAATCAAAATAACTTGACCCTTTAATTATATGATCTGTCCTCATTTGGTCTCCCTTTTAACTAGCTGTAATATTTCCTGTCGCTATTCTGTCCTAACTCTACCAACACTGTCATTGCCAGTAAGCCAAAATCCTATTCCCAGTACCAAATTATTGTAAAAATGTAACAGACACAAATATGGCCACTGAGTAAAAAAAATTTGAATCTAAGTTTGGGCAAAAAATTGGAGCCAGTTTCAAAAATGTACGAAAATTTTAGGACAACGCACCCAGATAGATGCCCCTCTGGCCTACCAGCTCCTTTGACTAAAATTAGTTTTCCAGCAAGAAAATATCCCTTTATATTCAGGCATATACCTAAAACTCTGAGCACTAATTTCCTTTAAAAATAGTGAAAGCTTTTATTTCCCAAACTCCTCCAAGTTTAAAAAACAAACTCCATTAAGCTAAAAACAGCTCAAAGTAGAAACGCTGACCAAATAAACATTGTTTAAATGGTTATAATCCATCCATATTTACTAAAGTTTTCTTGAAATGACCAGCTGAGTTTAGGCATAAATAAAAACTGAGTTGTGAGAAAGTATATTAAGTAGGCTTTTTCTCCAACATCTTATTTTGAAAAATCTCAGAGAAATTTAAATTGTATAACGAACACAATTAACATTTTGCTGTTATCTACTTGATCTAACAATCTATCTATCCATCTCCCAGTTTGTCTATCCACCCGTAAGAATTTTTATGCATTCCAAAGCTGACGTATTCCAAAGCTGAAGACATCAGAACAGTCATTCCTAAACACCTCAGCATATGTATCATTTTGAATACAGTCTTTGCTTACTATAAAGAGAATCAAATTTCAATTAAGGACAAGCAGTAGTATACAGCATGGAGCAATTTCAGAAACAGGAAAGGCTGCAGCTGTCAAAACAGGCAATAAATGTACATGAACTTTTATTTCATAATACCCATTTGGATACCCAGAAGACAATTTGCTAGCATTTCTACACATTCCTCAAATGGAGGCACTAGAGTTTAATTTTATCCAGACTATGTTTTCGAAATATATTAAGTACCAAATAATCACAAAAGACAATATAATGTCTCCCTCTTCAAAGGTTTTTTTCTTTCTTTTATTTACTGTCTAGTCTAATAAAAACAAGGTCTCCTCTTATTGCCATACTTAAAAGTACATCTACCCTAGATAAGATGGGAGTTAATTCAATCTTGAAACAATCATAGCCTTAGTGACATATTATACAAAGCTACCTTAAACACTGGAGGAGTGCTTTTTCATCATTTTGATTCTTAGGTTGCTCACTCTGACATAAGCAATCCCAGATTAAGGATCTTTAAAAAGAAATGGAAGCAAAAAATAATAAACTGTCTTTACAGAGAAATAAAACTTTTAGATTTGTAAGGTTTTACATAAATCATATGTTCTATGTAGTCTTCCAAAGAAAAATAGGATGTACACACATACATATATATAGATATACACACATATATATATGTAAATCACTCAACCCCTATGTTTATTGCAGCACTACTTGCAACAGCCAAAATATGGAATCAACTGCCCACAAAAAAATGAATGGATATGGAAAACCTAGTAAATTATACACAAAGGAATACTACTCAGCCATTTTAAAAAAAGGTAAAATCTTGCCATTTAGGACAACATAGAAAGAACTCAAGGGTATTTTACTGAGTAAATTAAGCCCGAAAGATAAGGAAAAATACTGACGGATTTCATCTATATCTAAAATATAGACAATAATGCAAGTGAATTGATAAGATAAAATAAGAACAAACCTTTGGACTTTGACAACAGAAATGAGGTTACCAGAGGATAGGGGAATGGGGAGAGAGCTGTCAGATCATGTGGTAGATGAGATTCACTTATTTTTCCCTTCCTTCCCTATTTTATTTTGTTTTTCTTTTAATTAAAAATGCATAATTAAGTATAAGACTACATAAACAAGAGCAATGGATGAAGAAACTCTCTACTGGAAAATATTTTTGAAATAGTACAGTGTTTATGCTCAAGATTAAATGGCTTGAGACTTAATTTAACATTGTTTTAAAAATAGAAATGTGTTCCATATCTGAAGAGTTTAGATTACTCTTTAACATCTAGACCAATAGGATAGGAAAAAAATTAAGAGAAATGGCTATTTTCAGAAAACGTAGAATAAATTTTCTTACCACCATTTACAGATCTAAAAATCAAGTGAGATTAGAAGCAAAATACAACATATAAATCTTCAGAGTTATACACAGAAAACATGAAATATATCAAAACTTAGAATGAGTAATTTTCATTTGCTTTATACTGTTCAAACTTCAATTTTCTACATTAAACTTTGATTCTACAGGCAAAAGAGACATTGAATATATTGCACATATACATACACACACACTAAATTTGCTAATAAAACTTGCATTTGTGAAGTCCGAGGAGAAAAAATTGAAGAGACTCAGAAAAAAAGATTCAGATTTTCAGAGGTTATATTTATTGAGATTTTTGGTAGTAGGAACAGTACTAACAGAAGATTAAGAGATTCGTCCTTCCCTCTAATATTAAAAATTTTTCATGCAGAAAACAAACAGGAATCACACTCTAAGACGTAAAGATTCCCTGTACCTGTAAAAGTATTGTAGTCATTCCAGCTTCTGTCTGATTATCCAAATACTGAGATAGATTAGACAGATGACTGATAGACACACACCCCCATACATGAATAGACATACATATGGAAATATAGTTTGAAACGGGGGGGGGGTGTTCATGTACTATCTATACTAAGGCCCATAAAAAACTTGTTAAATTATATAACAGATTTTTAAGCCCTCTCACATTAAAAACTATTTTTAAATGTAACATTTATTTTTAATGTTAAGTGAATCTAGTCATATCTTTAAAAAGTTAAAATACACTTTAAGTTTCTCATTCAAACTTCAAAATTTCAGACATTACCATTCATGTTAAGTATAGAAAAGATCGCAATTGCAAAACAATTAACATTTTAATGAAAACTTGAAAATACTAATGACACATGCATCAAAAATGTTCTCTAAAATTTTAGGATAGATTTACTTTCAAGTAAATTATGTCCCATATCATAAAGTTGACTATTTTCACAAATTAAGTCCAATCCTGTTTGTATGAACAAAATCATACTTCTTTATTAGGATACGAGCAATCTCAATGGAACAGACAGTGAATAATAACTGGCCTCACGAGACGAAATTCAAGAGAAATTAATTCCTTGAACTACAAGATCTCTTGCCTGTTTTTTTTCTCACCTCTTGTCTACCAACTAGCCCTCCTGCTTGTGGATGATCATAATCAGCCACTACCTCAAAGTCTATGTGACCTTAAAGGTCTAAAGTCTATCATCATCATCTAACTATAGCCGTGTTTAAAAAGACAAAGATCTTAACTGGTCAGGCGTCAGTATGTATTACTGACTGGCCTTGGGTTAGGTGCCCACCATCAAACCACTCGGCATTATCTGGAAGAAGGATCCTATAAATTTACCTGGCCAGCTCTTAACAAAATACCCTATTGTTATTATGAAATTGAAAAAATTGAAACTATAAAATTTTCTGAATTAAAAAATTTTGAAAGCACAAATATCTGCAAAGACAGATGCAAATGCCCCTGAAAAGAAAGCCAATTACAGGAGAAATCATCAGTCTAATTAATACAATCAACTTATTGGGCAAGCATCCTATGCCAGCTTTTGCTGCTACAGACATAAATATACAAAGAAACCAGTCTATCTCCAAATAGTTCAGTGTAGTTGGGGAGAAAAAATAAAAATGTAAGCATCAACATCAAGTAATGTAGTAAGTTATTACAGGTAACAACAAGCTTCAATAGTGCATGAAAAAGGCAGTGAGCAACTTGGATTGAGAAAATCACAAGAGAAAGTGATTCTTAAACTGGATACTGTCTGACAGAATGTGCTCTAGTCAAAATATTGTTCTAAGTTTCCAACAGCTAAATGTTTGAGAAGATAGTTTCATATAACCAAACCTACGGATAGAAATAAAAAAGCAGGCAAATTTTGAACTTGATTTCAAGTACATATGGGAAAATACTGCGGGTTCTTTAACCAAGAGAGCATTTTTCAATGGGTAGTTCAAGCAGCTGTGTGGAAGAGAGGCTCAAGAGAGTAGGACACTAGAGAAAATGCCAGTCTGCTGAGTAGTAGAGAAAAGAGAAGATAATTACCTGAAGTAAAGAAATTATCTAAAGCCTAGATCTCTCACTGAATAGCAAAACCACATAATCAAATGTCTACTTGTTGCCTCCTCATCAATATCTTGTTGCCTCCTCATCAATATCTTAAAAGGACCTAAACACATCTAATGAAATCATGATTTTTTTCCTATCACTCCAAATAAAATCCATTTGGTCCTCCAGACATCCAATGTGTCAAGCTGAGGTTTTAACACCACCATTCCAGAAATCTCAAACATACTCCACTTCTCTCAGTGGACATATCAGATCATGAAATCTTTTGGTTTGACCCTTTAGCTTTTCACCATCTCCAAAACCATTCCCTCAAAATCCAACTTGTCATTCTTGAGTGAACTTACAGAACAGTCTAATTCATCTCTATCTATCCTCTAATCTTACCTCATATTCTACCATTACTATCCATCTATTTTTTTTTAATACAAATTCAATAATACTCCATCTCTCTACCTCTACAACCCCCATCCCCCAGTTTAAATTCCCTCAGTGGGTTCACATAAATAAAAACCTCCTGACCTACTAAATTAGCAACATACACATCTTGGCTGTTTCTGCAACTGTCACACACTGACTTCTCTCAAATTTGCAAATAACGTAAGATTTTTAAAAACATGTTAAATAACAGGTAAAGCATTCGTGTTCCCTTGTGCCACAAGATCTTTCACATGCTCCTACTGTATTTTTTTTTCTTCACCTGGATAACTTCTACTCATTCTTGGAAAGCCTTAGCCCAACTGTGAAAGCTTTCCCTGATCAGATCAAAGTTCCCTATTTTACATTCTCAAAGGGCTTCATATCTTCAGTTCTCTTTTCTGATTATCTGGGTAGTATCTGTCTCATTAAATTTACCCCATGAAAAGTGCTTTACTCAAAACTGAAAGGATGATCAAGGACAAGATGGCAACCTGGAAGGAACAAGTCACACCTCCTCCCCACAGAGCAACTAGGAATTCACGTATTTCCAGACACAAATACTGAGGAAAATTGGGCCCAGAAGCTAGAAGAGAGGCAGCAGCAGACAAGACCACAAAGGGTAGGTGAAAAAGGACAAGGTTCTGGGATGCACCAGATTCTGAATTCCAGATGAAATGGAGGTGGAACCACTGGAAGAACCAGGCCTCCTGAAGAGTCACTCAAAAGCAGCAGAGAGCCCACCCAGCGGTACCAGAACAGAGTCTGGGACATGGTCTTGGCATATGGCAGAAGAACCAACACCCCAGTAATCTGAGCTGGAGCCCAGGTAGTGAAATGTCAGTGGGTGCCACCATAACTGGAGGTAGTTTGGGGAATTCCCCAACCCCACCTCCCCACCACCATACTGCCCCTGGGCCCATCCACTAGATATCATACCCCAGGTTTAAAGGAAAAAGATAGTCTCTCAGAAGGATCGAACCCTCAATGCTACCCACTAGTGTCACCCTGTGGGCAGAGGCAGAACTGCAGCTTGACTGCCAATTGTGGGCCAACAACAAGGTGCTCCTTTATTGTTCGGACCTGACCCTGGGGAAAGGCTCTGCATCCCCCCATACAAACTCCAACCCCACAGGCTGATCTCTCTGGCCCCAAAACATGGTCCACCTGTTTTGAACTTCAACAAATTCAACCAGTGGCAACACCACAAAATTAGGAGTCAAGAACTCCTGGTGTTCAAACCAAGATCCAGGCTTATCTGGTACAAGTTGAAACCCGACACAAGGTCACCACTACAAGGAAACCTATCCCACAGAAATATAAATAGAATGCCAAATAGAGCAAAGATAAATATAAATGAAATATAGACCCAATCAAAAACCCAGGAAAAAATCTGAACACAACAGATGTATGTAAACTACCTGAGGAAGAATTCAGGGCAACACTTATAAACATTTCATGGATATCAAGAAAACAGAAGAAGAAAAACAGAACAAAATAAAAGAAGAAATGAAATAAAACATCAGAGAAATGAAGAACACAACAACTGAACTAAAGAACTCCATAGAGGGACTTAAGAATAGGATGGATGAAGCCTCCAAAAAGAATCACTAAGCTAGAAGATCCAGGGCAGTGGAATGCACTCAAGCAAACCAGCAAAGAGAAAAAGGAATGACAAGAAATGAAGACAGCATTCAAGACCTGTAGGATAACATCAAAAGAAACAACGTAAGGGTCCCAAGAGAAGAGAACAGGGGGCAACAAATTATTTGAAGAAATTGAGAATTTAACCAAGCCTCTAGACACAGGAAGTTCAGAGCTCCAAACAAGAAACCCAAACAAGCCAACCCTACACATATTATCAACAAAAGGTCAGAAATACAAGATAAAGACTCTTAAAAGGAGCTAGAGAAAAATGAGTCACAAAGGAGTTCACATGACTGTCAGTGTAATTCTCATCAGAAACTTTACAGGCCAGAAGGAGATGGCATGATATAGTCAAAGTGTTGAAAGAAAAGGATTTTTAACCTAGGATACTATACCGAGAGATTATCATTTAGAACTGAAGGAATGACTGAAAGAAAAGAAAAAGAAAAGCTTCTCACGTAAGCAAAGTTAGAGAAACTCATAACCTCAAAAATACTAGCGGATGCTCTATAAAGTGCAAAGAAACCTAACTTAAAAACAGTATACAGCAAAACATAAGAAGTGGGGAGGAGAAAATAAAAATATGGATAGTTAGAATGAGTCTAAGACTAATCTGCTTTCAAATAAAAATAGGAAATAAACATAGAATTCTTAATGGTAACCGCAAAACACATCTCCAGAGAAAAAGCAACAAAGAAAATCAAAATTGAAATAAGTATAATTCAGACATTTATTCACATGCATTATATGTAACAAACTCACTCTTTATTGTATGATTTTATTGAATAAATTTAGAAGCAGAAATGTATTAATGGGGACAGATTCAAGAGTTATCTCCAGGATGAAGAAACACAAGGTTAATTATTAAATTGCAGAGTATTTCTGGTAATCATAACGCCACTAAAAAGCAGTTTGGGATATAATGTCTAAGGAATAATTCAAATCCAAAGAGTTAAAAAAAAAATTCATGTATTCTTAACTGACTGTAAAGTATGAATTAAAACATTACCTGGATAGTGTAGCAACATGTGCTAAGAGACAGCAATGAAGACATCCTCAAAGAAATGAAACAGAACAAGTTCAGAGACATAAAAATAAAATAAAATCAGTCTTGAAACATTAGCATTTAAAGGAAAAAAACAAATGGAATAAAAAAGGGAGCAAAGATGAAAACTAAAAAACAATGTATCATAGAATACAAGTACCAAAGAGACCAAGTGAAACAAAAATTGGAAAGGAGCAATTCAATTGCAATCAGTACCAAGGATAGAGAGCAAGTGACAAGAGGTGAGAAACTGGCGAGAGTGAATCCAAAAAGTATGACTACAGTGGAAATGAAGGGAGATACATACAAGCTAGGAGTAGTGTACAGGGGTATATATTATGAAAAGCTGGAACAAAGCATTTTGTCTGTTTATTCATTTTTAAAATCAATGACTTAGGTGTATTTACAGTTAAAGGAAGAAGCCAGTGGTTGAAAACATGAGAAAAATATCTGATGGAACATGATCTGAGTCATGAAAAGATTTTACCCTAAGCAGCAAAAACAGCAGAACAAGCTGATATATGAGATGGATTTTTCTTTCCCAGGGAAGAAAACACGGGTATATGAAGATGAACAAAAGTCATGAGAGAGCATAACATAGAAGGGCTTGTATGTCATACTAAAAAAAAAATTTCACTTTATCCAGTGAGCACTCAAAAGCTTCTTCAATGCTTTTAAGGAATGAACTAATAAGATAACATTAATTAGGGGGAGGGGGAGGGCAGAACAACATCTATGTCTGAGGAGATGGGGAATGGGGTCAGGAAGGGGATCACACCAGGAGTTTGATGTAGACACTGTGAATGAGAAACTGATCTTAACACCTGATCTTAAACACCTAAAAATGTGCCAAATATCCACCAAGAGTAGGAGTACTCTATTATCTTCACTTGTGCCTCCCCATAGTGATGTACTGCTGACAGATCACAGATACATTAAAAAGCTTAATTTTCTTTACTGGGATATTACTGTTAAGTACCACCTTCAACACAATGGTTTTGGTCTAGCTCCCTCTTTCTCTGATTAATAGAACACTACGTAATTTACCTGAGCATTTTATAAACTTCTTCAAACATCCCTCCAGAACTAGTAGGTAGAAAAGAAGACAATGTATAACATAAAAACAGAAATTTTACAATAACCATTTTGAGGACAGAAAAATAGTCTTTCACATTTAATATCAAATTTCAAATTCTAATTCTAGGTCAAATCACTGCCAGGGTTTAACCAGCAGAATCTGAAAATATCTATCTTTTTCTTTACTAATACAATGAGTTATTTTAGTATTCATTACATCATTAAAAAAGCACTTTCACATATTAACAATTATATACAACAAATCTTTAATGAAATAATGAAGTATGTAGAAAACAGGTAACTGCTTCTCCAAAACTGTGCTAAGTCCTGCTAATTCATATCAAGATGATTTGGCTTGCTTATCACAAGAAAGATTCACCACCCAATCTCAGAATAAAAGGAGTCGCTCTCGGAGAAACCCTATCAGCGAAATGTGGAGTCAAAATAATTACAATAAACCTATCAAAAGATTACAAAGAATTTCACAAAACTATTCTTTAGCAGACTTGCTTAAACTAAAATTTACAAGTAATTTAGGGTAAGTCAGAATTAAATAACTTCCTATCATCAAACTAAGGGTAAGCACAGACTGTTGATCCTTAATGAGTCTCCTCAGTGCTGAACTGTGCACTGGAATACAGGTATTTTCATCAAAGCAAATTACCTTTCTACTAGCATTAAAGAAGTAGGAATCAAATTACAGCAAATGCCACCTCCAAATTCATCCTACCCCTTTTCTCTCTACCAATACGCCCCATAACCCCATCTTAAGACAGATGTAAGTTGTTAGCCACAGGATAAACATAAGTCATAAAAATATTCTCTTATCAATGAGTGAATTATCCACATACTACTGCCCAACCCCTCTGCCCCAACTGGTAACCAGCCTCTTCTGGGAAAGCTTCCTAAAGAAAAGGGGGCTAGAAAGGAGAGAAGGGACTTTTTCCTTTACACTCCCTCATTAGTCTTGGAATTGTTCCAGGGCAAAGATAAAACTTAATACATTATACTGCAGTTTATTTGAATGCTTTCACCCACTAAAACTACAAACTGAGTCTTTTCTCCATTTTGCTTAACAATGAATCCCTAAATATAAGCTGATACTCATTGTTGAGTATTCTTAATCAAACACAGGGATGCACAGTGCTTTCAGTAAGTGTTCTCTAAATATATGATCCAAGTAAATGTGTGTTCCTATAAATCTCAATGAAATGCTTTTAAGTCCATTTTAAAAGGCCACTGATGTCAAAATTCTTTAAAAAACGAAAACTTGTGAATTACTTTAATTAAGAAAAAGAACATGTTCAATATTAGCTCTAATTCTTCAATATTTAAAATAAGTGAAATACATGGACAAGCCACTGTAGGATTTTGGTTGTTTTAGCATTCTCTCCACTATTATTAGGTTCTTATAAGAACGTTACAACTTCTCTAAGGAGAAAGCTCCAAACTGGAAATTTCGTGGCCTAAAACTGTTTTAAAAGTTTCTAAATGCCCTAGTGGCAATATACAGTTACCCAATACATAAAATTTCCTCTGTAAACTATGCCTGTCAAAAAGTAAAAACAAAATACTTAAATTCTCCAAAGAATCCACATACATTAAATTCCTCCAACTTCAGGTTATGGCAATTTGAGTAAGGTAACTCATGATCCCCAAAGTTCTTGATTTTTTTTTTTTTTAATATTTCAGCTAAAACTATGTAAAATTTTTAACACATAAACTTGCTACAATAAAATGTACTCAGTGCGCCTCAAAATATTTCTTAAACTAAATCCTTGCCTAATATCAAGCAGTTCGTTTACATTTCCAAAGAAATTTGCAAAATCACTAAAAAGCTTGCAAAATAAAAGTTATACAAAATCACTTTCGAGACCAGAACACAGTATTTCTCATCAAAGCTAGTAAAACTGAAATACAAGATAACGTATTCAATCTTCCAACACGTGATTCACTTAACACTTAACTGAGGATGGGAAACAATCTGTTTTCTATTTATCATCTTCACTCTTCAGTATTCCCTTAAAAAAGAAACACTGCTCCGTTTAACTCTCCTCCCTAAAAACCCTATGTAGGGAAAAGTGAATGCTACTAAATAAATCAACAGGGTTCCAGAGCTGAGTAGCACCTTCTAAACATTCTCCGGGTGTGTTGGGAAACCGCAAACGTAAAGGCAGTCGCAAGAAATCGAAGATTCTGCAGCAAAGGAGCTAAGTTCAAGGGCTACCCAGGCTCAGACACACAACGCTCATCCCTCCGCAGATGAAAAGATAAAATGTCATGTCAGAAGACCAGGGAAACGACTACTATCAACCTACTACTATCAATTCTCAGGTTGACGCATAGCTTTTCTGCCCGCACACGCTTGGGCCTCTGCCAACACAACCCGGTTAAGTCCTAAGTAGAAGTGCTCACGGGCTTCTCCGCCCGCCTAGCGCTCCCCGTACCTGACAGCCAACTTACAAACGGGGTGAAAAGGTAGTGAGCGACACCCTGGGTTTGGGCCAGGCCGCGGTGGCTCCACCCGGCCCCTCCGGAGACGGAGGAAGGCAGCCAAATCCAGGGTGGATCTCTTGGCACTGAGTCTGTGGGCCGCCGCGCCGCTGACAGCCGACGCGGGAGCCGGCCGCACTCAAGCACCCAAAGCCCCTTTCCTTCGCGGCCGGGAACGCCAGCCGAAGTCACCGCCCACCCACACAACTGCAGACTACGCCCCGCTGTCGCCCGGCTGAGGTCGAGCGCCGGCGCGGGCGGCGCGCGGGCAGCACCCAGGAGGCGCCCCCGCGGGACCGCAAGATGGCGGCGGCGGCGCAGGGCCGGGCCTCCGGGGCGCTTAGGCGGCGCGCACCGCGGCGCGAAACGAGGCAGCAGTGGGCCCAGGCTCGGGGCAGGAGGCCGAGAGCAGCCGGGCGCGGCCGGAGAAGGGAAAGTGCGGGTCGTGGGGGAGGGGGCGCCCGCTGTGGCCCGGCCGCGACCTTCCCCACACCCACAGTCCGCCACAAACCCAACCCCGGGCCGCCCTACCAGGTCCGAAGCGGCCCTCCTCGCCTACCTTTGAATTTGAGGTCTGTGGGCGGGTCGAGGACCAGGATCTGCTCGTGCTTCGCCATGGCCCCGGAGGCGGACGCCATCGGAGAGACAGCGCAGAGCGGGGGCGCGCCCGCGGCGGCGGTTCACTAGCTGGGGGCGGGGAACGACGGCGGCACCGGCTCGGCCGAGCTCTAGGACGCGGCCAGCTCCCGGTTCCCGAACCCCGACGCCTGCCGCTCTGTCACCGGGCCGGGGGGCCGTCCGCTGGGTCAGCAGCTCTGGGTCTCACAACTGACTCAACCCCACACCAGCCGCCGCGGCCACGCGCACTGCGATCTCCGGCGCCCCACGTGACAGCTCCTGCGTGCTTACGTGCGCGCCCCGGCGGCCGGGCGCCCCTACGCTCGGCCCGCCCTTCACAGCTCTGCGCGGCGCGGGCTGATGCGCTTGCGCGCTCCCGGCCGGGCCGCGGCTCTGCGCGTGGCTCAGCTTTCCAGGGAACCGGTGCAGACAGCGGGCGGAGCTTCGTGGAACCACTTCGTGCGCGGTGGGTACGCACAACAGTGTTGGCAGTCTCGCCGAATCCCTAGTCACGTTTAGCTCCGACTACGAAACTGGAGAATCTGCTATCATTCTTTTCCAAGGGGGACTGCCTAATGGAAGGGAATCGGACTCAGTCACTACAACTCCCAGCATGCCCTGCCCTGCCCTGCCCTGCCCTGACGGGCCTGATCCTCGGCGGATCTGCGCTATGCTTGCTGGGAATTGTAGTAGCGTCTCATTGTGGGCGGGAAGGAGGTTGAGGTCCGTTGGATGCGAATAGGGTGGGGCGCCTGACACGCCTTTTGGCTCTCCGAGAGCCTCTCCATTGCGCTAAAAAATAATAATAGTGAATTTTTTAGAGAATGACCGAGACCTCCTGGTTAGAAATACAAAATATTCCCTGCGGAAAACCGGCTAGGATGTGTCAGTCTGCTCTCTACATCCTCTGTCCGTAGAGCTGAATTCCTTCATGTTTCCATCCCACATCGCCGGCTTCCTGAATTCTCTCCAGTGATGTAAAAGCAGACGCGGAAACACGATACATTTATGAAGCAAACGTGTCGTTCGGGAAATCTGACAAGGCACACGTTTCAAGCTAGAGGCCAAAGTCGGTGTACAACGTTCAGTTTTGAGTAACGATAGACCCAAAACAGTGGTCACGTTCACATATTGTAAATGAATTCCATCTGCATCATGTACAGTAGCCTATAGTAAAGTGAACCCAATGAGAAAAAACCCAGCAGCCAAAGTTGCTGACAAATCTGTAACCGATTGCCAGGGTAATCAGGGACAGGAACATCAAATGAAACAAATGAATGTGCTGTAAATAAACCTTTATTGTGCTCTTTGAATTTAAATCCCTAGGAACCACCATGAGACAAAGGACGTATTGATGCTGCTGCCATGAAGGAGCAGCCCGGTTTGTCTAGAAAATAAATGAGACAAATGGAGCAATCGTCTAAGCACAAGCACAAAGTCTTGAGTTTTCACGTGTGAGCCAGCTATCAGAGTCCATCTGAGGATAGCTCTCCAGAATAAGCTAGCATAGTATTTCCAGAAGATTATGCTACACAAAAATAAAGAATCCTCAGCCATGAAAACCCTGATAGAATTAAGAGTGTTTATATACTTTGAAAAGCAAATTCTGAATTTAGCTTTCCTTTTATTTATTGTTATTCACAGTTTATACTGAAATCTCAATATCATTAAAGGAGAACACACAAGAGAAAGTATATCAGAAGGAGGTTTATGGCTTAAAAAAGAAAAAAAAAAAGCGGTTGGCAATCTCTGCACAAGACAGTGTCCCACATATGTTTGATTGTGAACTAACAACCCTAAAAGCCGTAACAATGGTCTAGTATTTTGCTTGCCTAAGAACTCTTACCCTTATCAAGTTACCCTTGGCTAAACTGGTTCCTACACAACTAAATGCTTATATCTCTTACCAGAAAGCATTTGGGAATCCCTAGTGTGCAAAGAACCAATTAGCAGGTAGAGCATGCTGAGGAAGTTATCAGTCAATCCCCTAAGTGATAATGACTGCCATTCACCAAGAGATCAGTGGGAAGCCCCAACTGAATGTATTCCAGTTTCCAAGTCCCCATTAAAAAGAAACCTCTGCAGTTTTAAGTCATCCCCTTTGGAATAAACAGGTTTTTTTCTTCTCAATATTACTTCAAAAATTATGTATAGTCTTTATATTTGTAAGTTCATAAGTATCTGGTAGCCTAAGGCTACGTTAGGCATCTTGGAATAATTCCCCTATTACTATTTTTGAGCATTGCATTAATAATGACTCAGAGTCCTACTGAATCATCTACCCCACATTAAATAGTACACAATTTAAGTGGTTTATACTTTGGTATTTATTAATACCTTTCTTCTTGAAGTTCAAAAAACCTTACAAAATCATCACATGCTACTCAGAACAACCTTATAACAGCTAGCAAATGTTACTTTTGTTATTAAATATGGAAATAAAAACACAAATGAGCGCATCTCATGTCAGTAATAGAATTAAGCTATGAGGAAGGGGTTTGGGGGAGGTGGGGGAAGTTGCCTGATTTTCCATTCTTTACATTTTTGCTCTTCCCAAAGTCACAATAAAATGACAACTAATAGTGATTATAGCAACAATTTGAACTGTAATTGAGTTACTGTATTTACCCTTTAAGCTGGAAATTGAGAAAAATAAGACCTAATGTTTCTTGCTCCTTCTACATTGATTAATCTTGTTCATGAAGTTCTCAAATATTAGCAAAAAAAAAATACTCCAGCATTTCTCTAAATACCAAGTTTTCATGAGTCTAAGAAGTATAAATATACTTCATTCTACTTGAATCACTAATAATATCCACTTTTGGACTAGTTATCTCTGAGTTTAGCAAGGATACAAAAAAGTTTCCAAGTACAAATGGTAACTAAGATAACTGTGGTCTTCTCCAAAATTAAACATGCCAAGCTTCATTGCAAAGGTGCCTTATCATTATGAATTTGTTTATAATTAATTCTCTGTGTAAATCCAATAAACATTTAAAATGGCATGCTACCAATAAATATTAAGGCAGTATCAAGAGTACAGATTCCAGTTCTGACCAGCTGGGATCAAGCCCTATTTTCCACTGTAGGATCTTAGCAACTAACATCTCTGTCCTTGTTCTACATCTGTAAATTGGGGAGAATAATAATACATCAAAGTTTTGTTGTAAAAATTAAATGAGTTAATACACACCAAGAGTTCAAGAGTTAAGAATAGTGGCTGCTTCCAGCACATTACCTTTTTAATATTAAACGTTCATTACTGCTAGATGCCCAGCTCTGCAGCAGGTGCTGGTGCTATAGGTGAGCTAACAGACATGGTCTCTGCCCCTTATAGGCTTGTTTTCAAGCACGAAAGACAAACATGACATAACTCCTTTATAACAAGGGGTACTGTTTTTGAACTAAGTTTACCCAATAAGTTACACTCATGTTATATTTCAAAGTTAGAAATGAGATAAGCTGACTTACTGCTCCTTATGTCTGTTTTCCTGCTGAGACAAGAGCAGAGATATGAGGCTTTCTGTTGCAGCCTTCCAATGCCTACTTACTAGCTTCCCTGGATATTAAGAGGCTGTTAGTTATTTCAGGATCAGCAGAAGCAGTGACCTTTATTGAGTCCAGCTTCCTGATCTCTGAGTCAGAGTTAAGTGTCCATTTTTGGTCATTGAATCCATCTTCTCCTCTTTTTCATTCCATTATCCTGTAGATTGCAAAGATCAACATGCCTATAAGTAACCAGAGATTCTCTATAGCCGATAGTGTGTTTTCTCCCACAAATGCAGTTATTCTTAAAGGAACCAAAAAAGAAATCAGAAGATGCTCCTGAATACTGAATCTGCATTTGCCACCTGGCCTCATTTCTCATAGTCTCAGAATGCATGGGCTTCTTTGTATAACCTTAACAAAACCTAGAGAAGACATCAGATAAAGAGCACAGATTTGGATATCAGGCAGACTAGAATCCAGGCCCCATCATTTTTTGCCCTGTGTTGTGCAGATAAACTCTATGGCCTTATCTGGAAAATGGCAACAACACAAACTATATTTAATATTCTTTATGATACTACATTATATACTGTATGTAAAGTATGATTAGCAAAAAGTAAGTGTTAATAAATTATTATTATACTGTGGTTCACAAAATAAGATGTCTTGAAATATAAGCCATGTATGTTTGTTGGACATTTAAATTTAGAACCAAATGTTATCTCCTTAATAAGATGTTTCATAAACAAAAGATAATTTTTAGGGTCTTCTGAAAATAAGATGGGGGAATTTTTTGTATTTGTTCATTTTTGATTGATGAACTGTTTGGACCATGTCCTACTGTATAGGCTAGTACAGACCAAAAAGAAGATTAATGCCTAATTTCAGTCCTGAAGAAGTTGACATCTAAACAAACATAATCCAATGTTTGATGTGCTTTAAGAGAAAGAATGGAAAAAAAGATATGGAAGAAAGGAACCAGAGTGATTAACTCCAGAAGAGTTGGGAAATGTTTTGCAGATATATGACCATTTAAAGATCAGGGAATTTTTTTTATGTCTAGATTCATACACACACACACACACATCTAATATTTTCTGTTAGAACATTTAATTTATTTTCCGGGAGTCCTTTATTTTGTTATTTTTGTTTTTAAGAACAAAATAATTTGTCGTTTATAGCAGCATTATTCACAAAAGCTGAAATTAATGCAAGTGCTGATCAACAGACGAGTCTATTAGCAAAATGTGGTTTATTCATGGAATACACTATTAGTCAGCCTTTAAAAGGAAAAAAATTCTGACACAGTCTACACTATGAATGAAGCTTGAAGACATGATGTTAAGTGAAATAATCCAGAGACAAGAGAGCAAATGATGCATGATTCCATGGATATGAGGTAAAACTCAAGAGACAGAAAGCAGAACTGTGGTTGCCATGGACCGAGGAAAGGAAAAATGTGGATTTAGTGTTGAGTGTGTGAAGAGTTTGAGTGTGCAGAAATGAAAAACCTTGATTGGATGATGGTGATGGTTGAACAACATTGTGAATATAGTTGACTGAACAACACTTAAAAATCGTTCGTTTTGTTTAGCACAAATGATCAGACATTTCACTCTGTAACAGTCCCTTAGCTTTCCCCTTCCATCTCAATGGCCTTATTTCACTCACCATGACTATTAAGCAAAAGTTTGGGGATCAGCACTGGGGCTCACTCAAATCTGGGTTGAATTCCTGGCTTTGTCATTATACAGAGACATTAAAACTATTTACCTCATAGGGTTGTTGTGAAAATTAAATGAAATAATAGTTGTAAATGACTGAGCACAACACCTGGCACTTGTCAATGCTCAGAAAATATTACCATTATGATTATTTACTTCATAATTGCTCATCCATGGGGAGGTATGAATGACACTTAGGAATTCCTTGTTACAGGTTATATAGTTTGGGATAACTAGGATTAGATCTTTATCTGAAAAAAACAGCTCCAAAAATGGAACTGTTAGCACTGGAGACTCAACAACACAAATGAATACATAACCCAATGCCAAAAAATTATATTTAGGCATCCTGTTGAACTTGACACTAGTGCTGTTACCCAAGTCTGGACAGGGGTTTCACCAGTATATTAAATTATTCATCATTTCATTTCTGAATTTCATTTCTGAAACAGGGATGTTAATCCATGCTATCACTTTTTTATTGCAGGAATAAATATGTTCCCATAGATAAATGAAGGTTGAGTGATCACATTATTAAAATTGTGAAACAAGAACCCAGAAAGTTGTCTAAAGATAGATATGATGAATTTACTCATCACATCGAAGCACCTATTAGGTGGGGACAGGAAGTAAAGTGTTCATTTGAGTCAATCAGAAGTATGCCTGGACTCTTTCTTACCAATTCATTCCTTAGGAGAGTTTGCCATGAAATATGTCAGTCAAGTTGATAGCTTGATGTAACAGAGAAAGTATTCAACATTATAAATGTTCTTCATGCAATGTTCTTAGTACAGATCTTTCTCTACTTAGAGTGGGGTTACTTCCTGATAAACCCATGGTACATTGATTATATGCTAAATCAAAAATGCTGGCAGCAGTGCACCATAGAATATCAATTTTTGCCCTGAAGATTCTATGACTGACTGGGAGCAGGGGCTTACTACTGTTGCCCATCCTTGTGAGAGAGTATCCACACCACATATCTTTAACCCAAGAAAAGATCAAAATTCAAAACCAAAGAATGGCCTCTTCTGGATGTGGATCACATTTACACCATTGAAAAGTGAAGAAAACTTAAGTTCAACCATCCTAAGTCAGGAACCTATTACAGTTTACTTAGTAAAATGTCCTTAATCACTGTCATTTTGTAATAAATTTGGAAAAAGTTGAAACCAAGTATGCAGATTTAATTTTAGTACAATTGCATGACTATGTCATGGGAACTTGAAATTCACTTTCTTCTTCAGACTGAGGATTTTCCTTGGAATTTAAAAGTTCTGAGAAATTTGTCATAGGTCAGTGGTTTACAAGATTTCACTTCCTTACAGGTATTATAAAATACTCAAATCCTTGAAAAAGCAGGCATACTTTTTTCACATTCTAATTATCTCCTCTCATCTCCCTTAAAGTGATTGATTCACCAAACCCAATTCATGCTTACAGAATCAAAGTCACATACTCACCAGGTTCCTAATCCAGACTCAAAGTTAGGGGTATGTAAGCTTGCTCCATCAGAGGTGATTGACATAACCACTGCTCCACCAGGCAATGCCAGTTATTCCTATTTTTCATGTTGTTCTTTGCTGTATCTCTGTTTTCTAAAGTAGGACCTGAGATACAGAAGGAACTTAATACGTCCTGGTTGTTTTCTAATGTTTGTTTTGAAATAATTTTAGACTTAGAAAAAAATTACAAAAGGCATTCAGATAGTTCGCCTATACTCATCCCTTAGGGTCCCCTAAAATTAATATTTTACACAGCCATAGAATAGTAATTGAAAATAGAGAAAAATATTGTCTCAATATTATTAACTAATCCACAGACATTACTAGAATTTCTCTGACTTTCAAAGTCAAAGGACGAAGTGAGACTCCAGGACTCCACTTTGCATTTAACTATCATTTCTCCTTAGTCTCCTCCAATTTGTAACAGTTCTTTAGTCATTTTTAGTCTTTTATGACCTTGATATTTTTGAAGGGTACTTTTTTCCATAATCCTACATTTGGGATTTGTCTGATGTTTATCTTGATTTGATTGAGGTTACGAATTTTTAGCAAGGATACTACCTTCTCAATTACTTCTATAAGATGTAGGTAAAGCAAATTTATTACCTTGATGACAACTTTACTCATGTGGTTAAGGTGGTATCTGCCAGGTTTCTCCACTTTAAAGTTACTATTTTTTTCATTGTAATAAATGTTGTATGTTGATACTTCCAGCTGTGCAAATACCCTATTTCTAATTATACTTTCACTAATTATAAAATCAGTTACTGATTCTTGTCTATAGCAGTTATTAGATGTTTGACAGTATTTATTTATTTTCATCATTTTTTTCACAGTTGCTCTTTGAAATCTACTGTAGGAAACAGCTGATCTTCTCCCCCATTTACTACTACATTTATTTACTTTTGTAAGTATGGACTCATGTATATTTTTATTATAAGTCACTGCTATCATTACTGTTGTTGTGTTGCTCACCTTCTACCACATTTGGCCATTGATAACTCCTTCAGGTTGATTCATGATTTCTTTCAACATGTCTCCATAATATTTTTAGCCCTTCCATCCATAGGATGTTTCAGAATTGCCTTATGTTTTCCCTGTAAAATCCCTGAAGGCCTCGGTCCCTTTTATTGGATAATAGTATTTAGAAACCAAGATTGGCCACTAGTTGTGCTCATTGCTACTAGAGTGCCATCACTACAAGTCCCTTTCAGTAGACAGCTAGGATACATATACTATATAACATTCACAAATGTGTATTTAGTTTTGTATCTATCCATCTGTGTTACAGTTCTCTATATTCTAAAAGTCATTAGTTTACACTTAATTCTCCCATTACAATCCAATATCACAGAATTCATGCTAGCTTTCTCCCACTTTCCTTATTTGTAATTCCCATCTCCCATAAAAAGAGACCTACCTCTCATTACCCACAATAAATTTATTTACTTGATCTATCCTAGAATATTTTGCTAACTCATATCCCTGTGAAAACAGATTTACTGACTACAGTATGTATTTCTGTATAGCTCATTTTGTATTTTATTTTACAGAATATAGTCAAAATACTCTTTTCCAAAGTTAGATAGGCAAATGCTTTCCTTTCCCAATTTCTTCACTGTGGTTATGTTATTCACTTGTAATACATCGAGTATTTTACTGTTTGTATTCCATTTTGCTCCTCCTTTTTGCTTTAATTATTTGGTGGTACATGACTTTTTAGCATAGTTCTTAGAGTCAAATATATAAGCAATTTCCCCACCTTTGACACAAATGAGCATATACTTATATGTTTTCTTATAATACTCAGTAGTACTTTAAGGATAAAATATTATGTTTATTTTATCCTTTTAATACTTTACTTTTTTACTTAATGTTTCTTGGACATCACTCTATATCAGCTCATAGAGAACATCCTAATTCCTTTTTTTGCAGCTTAATAGTACTCCAGTGTCTGAGTGTTATCAACTACTTTCCTGTGTTTGAGCATTTAAGTTCCTTCCAGTGTTCTGCAATAAGTTACTAAGATTTTAATAATAACCTGATACATATTTATCTTGTTGGTGGAGTATGTGCAGGGTAGAGTCCTAGCAGTGGGATTTTTAAATCAAAAGGTAAATGTATATGTAGCTTTAGGTATTGATAAATTCCCTTCCTTTCTGCATTGTAATTTCTCCCCTCAAAAGTCTGTTTCAAAGTCTACCTTTTAAAAATATGAGGATTAAGTTGACAGCTGAGCTTGTTCCCTGCTTCACTTCTTTGCTTTGAGTTTAATGTTTATTGAGGTAAGTTTGATTTACAAAATAATATAAGCTCATAGGTGCATGTTTACCACTCCTGAAATATATGACAACACACCCTGCCCACCACCAAATTACCAAATGTCCTTCTCCACTGTCCATTGAAAACACCAACACCCCTTGATCCTACCCTCCCACCCTCTTCCCCACTAGTAACCTCAGTTCTGTTGACAGTATCCAAGGGCTGATTTTCGTTTTATCTGTAGTTTTTCTTTCTCTATTCTTTATATTCCACATATGAATGAGATCATCCAGTATTTGTCTTTATTCTTCTGACTTATTTCAACTAGTGTAATCCCCTCTAGTTCCATCCATATTGTTGAAAATGGCAGGTTTAATCCTTTTTAGAACTGTGTAGTATTCCATTGTGTATATACACACCAAATTTTCTTTATCCATTCATCTGATGACGGGCATTTAGGCAGTTTCCAATTTTTGACTATTGTAAATAATGTTGCAATAAACATGGGAGTACACATATCTCTGTGGGATTAGTGTTTTTGTGATTTAGGGGGAAGTACCCCGAAGTGGGATAATGGGATCCTGTGATATTACCAGTCTCGATTTTTTGAGTAATCTCCATACTGTTTTCCATAAGGGTTACACCAATTGACACTCCCACCAACAGTATGAAAATGTGTCCTTTTCTCTGCATCCTCATTCTGTTTCACTTCTGACAACAACTAACCTTTTCCCCCCAAAGTGATCCCAGTAAGGAGCCCCACAGCACAACAGAAACTTAGGGACAAAACTGCATTGAAGAGGTTACATGAGGAATCTTACTCATCCGGTTGATTAAAGGTTGAGAAGGATGCCTGCAGCTGCAGTAGTGGTACAGTGCAGCTACAGCAGCAGAGACAGTGAGTGATACCAACTTAGCAGGGCAGCGAGTTAAGCGTCAAGTCTTGGGGAGGGAAGAGCAAAGATTGTGGAGTGGCACATATGCTTGGCTTGATTGAAACCCAAAGAGGAGGGTTAGAGATCAGGACCCCCTAGTCCCTCATGTGTCAGAAACCTGGCAAATAGCACAAAGGGAAAAACCATACTTCCCTTGCCCCATCTCCTCGAGATCCATGTTTCAGCAATGAAAATCTCCAACACTACAATGAATAGATTAAAAGACCCAGATGTGAGATTTCTGAGTAGTGGCTTGATCACATTGTTACCCACATGAGCAAACTTCCCCATCTCCTGCAGCCCTTAACAGCTACTTCCTGCCCCATAACCCTTCCCCACTCAGCAGCCATCCCTACGTCCCTGACATAGCAACCCTACAATGGTAAAAATTATACAATAAAACCAGAGAGCCACCTGCTGATAAAATTATAAGTAGCTCAGTTACAAGGCCTTCATAGGAAAGGAAAACAAGAGCACAAGATTCTTCATAACCTCAAGGTATTATGGCATCACGAGATTTACCTTATCAAAAACTCAGTTCAAAGACATGGATGACTGTATCATCTTAGCAGATAAAGAATTTGAAGTAGCAATCATAAAGAAACTCAGAGATCAAGAAAAATTCAGAAACATCAAAGAAGTACAACAAGATCCAGCAGAGCCAATCAATGAGTTAAAAAATAAAGTTAAGAGAAGACAGGAATTGAAGCTTTAAACAAGAAACTAACAGATTCAGCAGGTGAAGAGTGCAAAAAAAAGATCAAGATACTATAAAAAAGCTATGGAAGCAGAATTGACCAAATGGATAGATATATGAATGATCTAGATGATAGAAATGTAGAAAGGAGCCAGGTGGATGATGAGAGAGCAATTAAATATAATAAAAATAAAGAAACACTCTGAGAGCTATCCAACTCCCTTAGGAAAGGCAACATAAGAATATTGGGTATCCCAGAAGGTGAAGAGAGAAAAAGGAAATATGAAACATATTCAAAGAAATAATAGTTGAAAACCTCTCAATCTGGGAAAGAACTAAATATACAAGTCAATGGAGCCAACAGAACTACTGATTATCTAAGTGCATAATGATCTATATGAAGACAAATAATTGTGAAACTATTGAAGATCTAAGATTAAAAAATATTAATGGTAGCCAGGGAGGAAAAAGCAAGTAATATATAAAGTGCTAACATATTTGTATTTTAGGATATTGACAGTCTTCTCACCAGAAATTGTCAACCAGTAGAGAGAACAATGACATATCAAAATATTCCAAGAAAAGAACTGCCAGCCAAGTATACTATATCCTGCCAACTCTCTCAGATATAAGGGTTAAATAAATATTTTCCTGGCAAAAGTTTAAGGAATTTACTGCCATGAGAACATTTTTATAAGAAATGTTTTAAGATGCTCTTCTAAATTAAAAAAAGAAATTTCATAAAAAGGCAATAAGTAGACACACCAGAAAACAAGTCAGAATGGTAGTAGCAATCCCTTATAATGAATAATCACCCTGAATGTAAATAAACTGAATGATACCCCTGAGCCATCACTGGTGCTTGTAATAAAGTGCTGTTTCTCTACCTTCGAGTGCTCAGTTGTCAGTCTTCTCACCGTCTAGAAACTTTGACCATTAACAAATTAATACCAGCCTTCTCAAACTGTTCCAAAAAAATTGAAAAAAGAAAACTTCTAAACACTCTGTGATTCCAGCATCGCTCCGAAACCAGACAAGGACATCACCAAAAAATAAAATTATAAACTAATATCTCTGATATGAAAATCCTCAACAAAATATTAACAAGCAGAATTTAACAACTCATTAAAAGCATCATGCCCCATTATTAAGTAAGATTTATTCCAGGCATACAGGATGGTTCAACATATGCAAATTAAAAATTGTGTCCGACCTGCGGAATTGTCAGCTGGGGTCCGGAGATCCACCTAGAACGGATGAAAGGGGTGGGACAAGAAGTGCGAAAAATGACAGCAAGACAACGAATTCTGATCAAGCTGCAAAATTTTATTAAAATGGAGGGACTTATATAGAAAGGGAAAAGAAGGGAAGTAGTTCTGATAGGTGGCCCCTGTGCATGTCT